>JAPYYT010001333.1:0-28495 GCA_030522565.1 Ceratosolen corneri
AGGAGGAGGAGGAGGAGGAGGAGGAAGAGGAAGAGACGGCGGAGGAAGAGGAAGAGACGGCAGCGGCGGCTGTGGCCGAGGAGGAGGAAGAGGACGAGATGGTGGTGGTGGTGGAGGAGGAGGTGGAGGTGGCAAAGGGCGGAGGATGAGGAGGAGGATAAGGCAGAGGGAGGATGAGTAGACGGAAGAGGTGGCGAAGGATTGCGACCGCGACAGGGACGGACGACAGGGCACACCAGGTTCCCCGTCCGGGTCAGAACTCGTTCGTAGCAATGTCTCTCGGTTGGGTCCGAGGATGCGGCGCGAACACCAGGGCGGGACGGCGACGCGCGGCTCGCGGATGGCCCGTCAACGGGGTTACGCGTCCGATGACGGTGGAGCCGTTCCCTGACAGCGACGATGGCTTTGACGGCTTTGGCGGCGACGACAGCAACGGCGGCAGCAGCGGCGGTAGCAGCAGCAGCAGCAGCAGCAGCATCAGCACCAGCAGTAGTTGGCTGGCTGAGGACGGGGGACCCGTCCCGACACTCGGTGCGCGGCACGAGGGTCACCCGGACGCACACGGACGAGGACAGGAGGGTGCAACGGTACCGCGGCTCCAGTGCAGCAGGGCGATCACACGGCCGACAACAAAGAGAGACGGGGCCGTAAATTACTAAAGTAACTGGCAGCCATTTTGAAGTGCCACATTCCTGGGGACCGACTTGACACTCGTGCTCTCTCTCGCGGCTGCCGCGCGCTCTGCCTGCTGCTGCTGCACTACATCCACACGGCGCGCTCCACTACTACAACGCAGTGCCATTTAGTTCCCACTCGCTCTCTCTCCGTCGCGCTGCCGCGCTCTCGGCACTCGGCATCTCGCGCGCGCGCCAGCCCGCTCGCCTGCCTGCCTGTCTGTCTCAGCCGCCTATGTGTGCCTGAGAATGTAGCTTTTGTATGGTATGCGCCCCGGCAGCTGTCTTCCTCCTACTGCCAGCCCCTTTGCCGATCAGGTTGCCCCCCCTCTCCACTCTCGCTCTCTCGCTCTCTCGCTCGCTCTCGCTCCCTCGCTCCCTCGCTCCCTCGCTCCCTCGCTCCCTCGCTCGCTCGCGGCCGTCCATGCTGTTGGGCTCGAGAGGCGAAGGCCCGCGCGCCTTTTCTTTCAACTGCTATGTGGGCACGAGAGCGACGGGAAGGCAACGAGAATCCGACATCTATCCTATAAAGCACACGTAAATGAATAACGCGCACGCACCCACGCACACGCGCGGGCACACGCGCGCATCAGTGGAAATATGCATGCGGACACGCACACCGAGGAGCAATGGCATGCCTATGCGCACGGCTGTGTATACCTACTTGCGAACATATGCATGGATTTGCATGCGCTCGCACGCATATAACGCTCTCGATTAACTTTTATCTACGTTCCTTTAACCATCTCTCTTTCTCTTCTAGCTCCAATTGATGCGTACTATTCCGTAAGCGCGAAATTCTTCCTTCGCAAATTAGGGAAAAAAATTTATCCTCGCATATGCGTGCATGCACGCGCGGCCCGTGCGTACATATATATATATACACACACACACATATATACATATATGCATATATATATGTTACTTGTAAATTCACATGTGTGAAAATCGAGTTCCTTTTAACAAAGTATTTATTAATTACAATGTTATATATCACTGCCTTCGTATTATCTGCATGTAATTGGACAGCTCTATTTTAAGGAAGTAAAAGCGTATTTAAACATTCTATTTGTAATAATGTCCATGTCCAATATTATATTATAGTCAAGAGGTATGTAAAAATTGTGCCCTTTTTAAAATTAAACGCACCTCGCATAATGAGTAATAATAAAGAATTATTTTATTCATAAGAAGCAAAGAATGCACTCGAAATGTTTTCGTTAGAGAGAGAGAGAGATTTATAATAGCGAGAAGCAGAGCAACCGTTTAAACTTGTACTCCCTCGCTAAAACAAAATTTGCCGCCTTTTTTGTGATCAAAGTGACCTCTCATGATACCGGAATAGTACTAAATGTACGTACTTATGCCTATCTTTTTTTACCCATTGCCCATCCTTCGTACGCACGCACGCACGCGAGCACGCGAGTACGTTGCGCCTGTGTGGGTGGGTTGGTGTGAGTGCGCGCGCAAGGGCTCTGCAGTGGCGTTAACGATAGCGGAAGATAAGTTCGACTCCGCTTTGGAATATAACCTCAAGTTTTAATTACCTAATGAACGAAGAGGAAAGGAGTAATGTAAATGTATAAGAATTAAATACTGGCTCCTTCGATCGTTGCGTTATAATTGGAAAATGTATAAATAAGGTGATGCAGTTATTGTATCTCGTGTAGTATGTGGTGACTAGTTGTTTTACTACACAAATCGGGAAATTTTTAATTTCTTTGGAGAGAATTTATTAATGAAATGGGCAATATTTCTGGAAGAATTTTGCGACCGTTCAAAAATTACAATATCGAGAATCGGGCACATAAAGAGATTTTGAAAGATAAGCCCACGACAGCGCCTACTTATAAAACAACAAAAACACTAATTAATTTAGTGAATGAAAGTTAGTTCTGTTATTTAAATGAATTGATTGTTTGTTATGTTGATGATTGTAATTTCTTTCTTTTGCTTTCAAGTCGAGCCGGATTACAAAGTTACTTCGCAAATTAAAAATGCTAAGCTTGATAATTATCTTAAAGAGGTATACATAAAGTCTGAAGATAGCAAGGTATATTATTTTTAGATATTAATAAGAATTATTTGAATCACCCTCTGCGACTAGTAAAATATTTTTATATATTTTTTAGTTGTCAAACGATAATTTGTCCGAGAATCCAGACAAACCGTTACCACAAGAGAGACTGAGACCAGAATTTTTTGAATATGGTTTTCGCGAATCAGCGGTAGTCGAAAAAGGTAAAATATCATTGCGCAAAGCTATAGAGATGATCGATAAGCACAGCAAAGATCCTAAAACGTACACATCGCTACATCTATCCAAAGAGTATTGTTTAGAACAAAAGCTAGTGGGTATGTATGCATTGTCAATATTTTTCTAGTAATTCAAAATTAGTTAAAAACATTATTAACTGATTTCTATTATTCAAATTCTGAGCTTTAATAGTTTATGTGATTTTATAGATCGTATGTTTGATGCTATATCGCTCAATTGTATTAATGTATTCTCAAAGTGAAATTATATTGTATTATATAATATAAGATACGAAGCTTTGTCTTGTAAATAAAAGTTACAACTTATCCTGTATAATATATTGCTCATTAAATACGCATTAGTAAACTTTATTTCATCAATGACAATGAAAATGAAAATAATGACTGCAATAACAATAACAATTATGACAATGCCATTTAAAAAACTTTTATACAATTAACATGTGGCCCTATTTTTTTTTAAAAATTACAGCCCATTATTTCAATTAAATTAAATAGCAATCGTACTTATTTATTTGTTTATTTATTTTATAAAATCCTAATGTATTTTATTTTGTTTCAGATAATATTTTAGAATATTTTTTAATTTTTAAGTTAAATAAAATCGAGGATACCAATGTAGCCAGCAATGTGAAAGTGGAAGATAAATTATTGGAAACTGATAACACAACTGAAATAAAATCAGAAAATAGTGTAAATAAAAATATCAATGTAGATAAAATTAGTCAAGTTAAATGCTCATAATAATTAAAATTAAGTCTCTACCAATTAAGTTCATACAATTTCATAGTCTGCAATAAGAAGATGTAATTGGCTCTAATTGTTGCTTATCCAAATATTATTTACTACAAATTTACGAAATTGTAAATAAACTTTATTAGCCCTATGTATTTGCATTGAATCATTATATCCTGTTTGTTTTGCAAGTAAATTTTATTCATTAAATTCATTAAATATCCGACACCAGGCCCATTCATATATATATTAGTGGATCATTGCCCAAATAAGGTCATAAACTCAGCATCCAAGCATTCGCCGACTCGATCGTGTCCGTCGCAATATCCTCGTGAAAATAGTTTTGTTGACATTTTATCAAAATCGCCAATTGTAGTAAAAAAGGCAGGCGAGCATATCATGAGCGGGTGCAGAAAATGTTTCGCGAATGGAAAAACTTGCTAACCGGGCAAGATAAATGCCGGCACACAGGTTAGCAGTCCCATCCAATCGAGAATATAGGACTTGGGTTGCCAACCAATAGGATCGCGGCGACTGCGCTCACAAACCAAAGGAGTCCTCCATTGTTATTTATTCGTCGTAAAGAAGCACGCGGCTATTGCAACGACTAACAATACTCACGTTGCTTCCTTACCTTTGAATTAATTTTCCAATTTCGAGTGGATACGACTGAATAAGGGAGAAATGTCGACCGTAGCGAGTGCATTAGCCGTTGGTGGGACGCGTCAGTGCGGTGCTCCCGTTCGTTCACAAAATGGTAAGTTTCTATAACCTTAATGTCGGCCCCCGGTTCGTTAAATTTATTCTAGCCTTTTAATGAATTTATATAACGGTTTTATACAATGTTGTGGCCCGTTTATATCTCAAATTGCCTACAATCGGCCACTCTCTCTTATCTGTCGTTTCTAGAAATTGTTTGGGTCTCTTCTCGGTGTCTAGGAGCTCGTTTTTTAATTAATCATTCATAATGTGGGCGATGACATTTCTTAACGATCGCGTATCATTCAATGTTGTAATTGTAAATTTAACAGGGCTTTTGCAGACTTTGTTTTATTAATTAATTTGTATTACAGTAATGGCTGCATTAGCTATCGCCAATATAATTAAAAGTTCTCTTGGACCCGTTGGTCTTGACAAGATGCTCGTTGATGATATTGGTGTAAGTACCAGTAGTTTTATAGAATTAAATTAATTTTCATATGGGCCTGCTTTGTTAATTCTAATGTCTGTAGGATGTTACGATTACAAACGATGGAGCAACAATTCTTCAACTCTTGGAGGTAGAGCATCCGGCTGCCAAAGTTCTTGTGGAATTGGCACAATTGCAAGATCAGGAAGTTGGCGATGGTACCACCTCGGTTGTAAGTCGGTTGATTTGCATTGAGATTTGATATCTTTCTTACATTGTTATATTAATTTTGCAGGTGATTGTGGCAGCAGAATTGCTTAAAAATGCAGATGAACTTGTTAAAAATAAGATCCACCCCACCTCCGTGATTAGTGGTTATAGATTAGCTTGCAAGTACGCTGAATTATATTATTAGTGCTTTTATCGTAAATTCTCATCGATAAGTATTTAAAAGCGTTGTTTTAAATTTTTAGGGAGGTCTGTAAATACATAAATGAGCATTTAACAGTGACTGTCGAGGAGCTTGGCAAAGATTGCTTAATAAATGTTGCAAAAACTGCAATGTCCAGTAAAATTATTAACGCGTATCCTTTTCTTATAGTTAAAACTACAATTGAAATATCTCTTGAAGAGCAAAATTTCTATGTTTATGAATTTTAAACTCGAAAAAAAGTGTAATTTTAATATCTTTACATATTTATAAGTCGTTCATAGTTCATTTAGAAGAAATTATGCTCTTTCAGTAGCTTGAAATACTGTTTCGCTGCTTTTAAATAGCAATATAAAATTTTTAACGATAATTTATTATTTTGCACGTTACTTTCCTTACACCATTATTGTAGTGATTCTGATTTTTTTGGCAACATGGTCGTAGAAGCTGCCAACGCAATTAAAATCAACGATGGCAAGGGTGGATTCTTATATCCAATAAAAGCTGTTAATGTACTAAAAGCTCATGGTAAAAGTGTGCGGGAGTCGTTGCTAATCTCTGGCTACGCTCTAAATTGCACAGTCGCTTCCCAGGCAATGAATAAAAAGATCCTGAATGCCAAAGTGGCGTGTTTAGATTTCTCACTGATGAAAACTAAATTGATGCTGGGTGTAGAAGTACTGATCAATGACCCAGAGAAGCTCGACGGTATTCGCCAGCGCGAGTTGGATATTACAAAGGAAAATGTACAAAGAATTTTGGCGTCGGGTGCCAACGTTATACTTTGTACTGGGGGCATCGACGATCTGTGTCTCAAGGTGAACATTGCACAATTAACGCACAAATCAAGCGCATTAATATAATTACAATGGATTGAATTCAATTGAATTGAATTCAATAGTAATGTGCTGGAAAAGAAATACATTCACGATCGAAGTAGTGCAAATTTCAAAGTACATTTTACTTTCAGTATTTCGTGGATGCTGGTGCAATGGCTGTGCGCAGATGTTTGAAAGCCGACGTAAAACGTATTGCTAAAGCTACCGGTGCACAATTCTTGACGTCGCTTACGAATATGGAGGGCGAGGAGAGTTTCCAGGCCAGTTTTCTCGGTGAAGCTGCCGAAGTGGCTATTGAAACATTCTGCGACGACGAGCTCATTGTTATCAAAGGGTAGGTGTTGAGCCCTCGGTGTGCACATCTTGCTTACAATTTGAAATTAATTTGCAGCTGCTCAATTGCCAATGAGCAGCTAAACTTGGTAATCGCTTTATCTGCTAGTTGTTATTAAATACAACATTTTTACTTATACGTTTAATCGCAAAGTGGCAAGCTTAATAGTAACTAAAGGATGAGTGAATTTAAAGCAATTGACTCTTCAAATATGTAGCGACTAATTATCTTTGTTTGCAAAATGTTAACAGGCCAAAATTCAGGACGGCAAGTTCCATTATTTTACGTGGTCCAAACGATTATTATTGCGATGAAATGGAACGCTCTGTACATGACGCATTATGTGCTGTGAAGCGAGTTCTCGAAAGTAAACACGTCGTTGCTGGAGGTGGCTGTGTTGAAGCGGCTCTCTCTATTTATTTGGAAAATTTTGCTACCACAGTGGTAATAATGTTTTCCTATTCGATAATAATGAGTCTGTAGAAAGTGGAATGTACGACGAGCAACATGCTGGAGGAGTGCTGGAGTTTTGTCTGAAAACGATGATAGCGCTGCAACTTTTAAAAAACATTTAAACAAATTTTAAATGAAATTTCTCAAGTCGCAACGGAATTATCAATTCAAGCACTATTATTGCCCTACAAATTAAATATGCCGGCAACTGCTTAAAGATATTCGAAAGAAAGAAAAGCAACTTTATAAAGTTAATGTCGACAGCTCATCGACCATCAGCCTTAAAAGTACGATTTTTCATTTTCAGAGCTCGCGGGAACAGCTTGCTATAGCCGAGTTTGCCAAATCACTCTTAGTCATCCCCAAGACTTTGGCTGTTAATGCTGCGCAGGACGCCACGGATCTCGTTGCCAAGCTACGAGCCTATCATAATTCCAGTCAAGTTGTTTTAGATCATGCAAACTTAAAATGGTTCGTGTTTTCATATCATAATCATTGGCCCTTCCAAGAAGCACAGCAAGCAACTGCATTGAACGTCATTGACAATATAAGAAAAAATTCATAAATGCAAATCGATAATTGCATTGTTGTGACGTTCATTTCAGTTGCACTGCGTGTCTTTATTTTTAAACTAATGAGAAGATAAGTGCGATTGGAAATGCCAATGTTGTTAATTTTCAAGTAATTACCATGTGCACGAAATTACAAAGCCATTTTTAATGCGATGCTTAGGGTTGGACTTGATCTAATTGAGGGGACAATTAGAGATAACAAGAATGCGGGAGTTCTGGAACCGGCCATTTCTAAAATTAAATCACTCAAATTTGCAACCGAAGCTGCCATCACGATCTTAAGAATCGATGACATGATCAAACTGGATTCAGAGAAGACCGGCAACGACTCGTCTTATCAGAATGCAATGGAATGCGGCGAGCTCGACGGTTGAAATCAAATCAAATGTATTAAATAATTATTGCTCTAAGATTATTATATTGTTCAGACTGTTTTTACGAATTATTTTTTATAATATAAAAATGCGCAGTTTACTCAATTTCAATCTCATCGCAATAGTCAATAATTGTCGTAAAATTCTCTGACTATTACAATAAAATATAAATATTCTCATTACTCAGGCGAATAAACATTAATGTAATAATACAACGGACAAATATTTTTTACAATGTATTTGCACTAATGTTTGAAAGATTTTAAATAAAGCTTTCTCTATTCATTGCTAATTGAATTATTAATTTGTTTATTTTATTTATTCTTATCTACAAACAGTATAATTAAATTTTTAATTCGGAATTTATAAAATGTTACGGTAATTCAAATCGAAGGTCAAAATAATGTTAAAACGAAAGAAAAAGAAAAAAAAAAAAAATAAAAAAAATACTATATATATATATATAATCGATTAATATTCGTAGTAATCCCATCGTGATAATTTTTTTTTTTTTCAATAAAAAAATTCGCTCAAATTTGTTGTTGAGATACTTTGTCACGCTTTCTTCAACATAATAATATATTACATCATTCGCTTCTTTCGACAATTCTACAACAAAAGTATAGATCGTCCGAATTAAATTATATTTCTAAGAACGTAACATTCATCTCGTCTCGCACGTTTGATATAACGCAGAATAGAAAATTCTGCTCATTTGATCTGTTAAGGACTCCAAAGAGAATCCACAATTCTCACGCACAAAATACTTACAATGAAAATGGACAATTTTTGATAAGTCTTTTATAAAGTACGAATACAAAAGGGGCGGGGGTGGTGGTGGTGGTGGTGGAAAGATTAAGCCTTGGCAAAACAACAATCACCGAGTTTATAAATGATTTCTTATTGATCACTCTTAAAATATTGTATTTTAAAGATCAGTGTAGTCAAATTTATGGCTAATTTTCTCTTAAATAAGATCTATAAAGTTTTTACGCTCAGCGGTTTCACTATTTCAATACTTTTCAATAATGATATCAAGTTTCATAAGGATTGTATAGAGCATACTTTAAAGAGATTAATTACTTGATCAATCGATCCAGGCTCTTCTTAATTACACGACCATACAAATTCCAAGAGTCATATTACAATTCATTTAATTTCGATTGCTTTAGTCGATGGTGAAAAGGTGAAAATTCGTTTTAAAAAATTGAATAAATTATCGAACAAGCTGATGCCATTTGTGAATTTTAGCAATGTTTTTTTTTTTTTTTTATTTATAAATATGAAAATGTACAATTATTGAAAAGTAACCATAATATATTATAATTAAGAAAGAACTCTGTTAATTGAATTTTATAAATTAATTAAAAGTATTCACCTTTGACTTTACCTTCTCCTTATACTCAAGTTTTTATTTATTTTGAGTTTCAACAATAACATCTTTATAAATATATCGGGCCCATTGTGATCGACAGGTCAATTGATCGTGCACAATGGACCCAAATCGTCGTATTTGTTAAAACTCATTCACACGTACAATACGTTTTAACAGATTAATTTTTTAGCAATGAAATACAAAAAGATATGCACTCGTTTTCAATTCTCATTATTATGTTTTGAAATCTAGATGAAAAACTTGAATGTGTAATTCTGTAAAAAGTGTCTTACGAAATCGAATATAGAATAAAACTTCAAACGATTGAATTATCTTATCTTTTAGCGTCTAACAAAGTTTGTGTAGAAATATACTCTTCCTTAATCTTAAATATTTTTTTTATAATATATGCATATTTACCGACGTCTTTAATTAGTGGGAAATAAATACTCGTGGTCTCGTAAGTTACGTAATTGGCGCTTACTTTAAAGAGGAAAGGAAATGGAAACCATGCCAATGTGTAACTATCATTTGCATAGAACGTAATAAATTCGTGAAAGAAAAAAGAGTGCGTTTAAAGCGCCGGATTGTCGAACTTTGGGCCTTTGGTAACGTAAATGTCAACATACGAGCATTCTTGATTAATTTCCAAAACTTGAAACTTTTTCAGAACCAACAGGGTATAGAATTTCTGTGCCGCCTGTAACCAAATGTAAGCCAGATTAATAAAATAAATACAAAACAGTCTCTTACAATAATCAGACCGATGATTTAAAACATTATTATTCTCGAAAAGACAATAAGCAAATCGCTACTGATTATTCAATATTGGAAATGCTTTTAATTTGCGTGAAATTGAAGGCGTTACACATACCTGTTTACGAGAGCTTTTGTGGGTCATTTCCGACAGAGTTAAATTGTCTCTCGTATCCAATTTATTTTTGATAACATGGTACATATGTGCCGCGCGCTTATTTAATACGCGCTCCTCAAACTGCTCATACGTCTCATCCATCTGCTGTTCTTCTTGCTGTAAATTTATCAATAAATTATTAAAACTGAATAAAATTGAAGGGAAGACTAATGCATGGCGGAATAAAAATCTTTTAATGTACCGGTCCAACTGAAGGCGGAAATTCATAATCTTCGTGGTTCCATGGTGTGGCTGGTCCCCTTTCCGAAATAGCTCCTGGAGTATGAGCTGGTGGGTGTTGATCATCATAACCCATATACGACACTGGCGGTGCATTCTAGAAAATGTGATTTTCTTTTCAGTAATCGTCAAACATATTATAGGGTATATATATATATATATATATATATATTTACTCCAATGGATTATCACCATATTTTTACTTCATTTCAATGTCTACCAAACATTCTATTATTTATGCCATTTCATGAAGATTATTTTAGAAAACTCATTTAGAAAAATTAAGTAGTATTAATATTTCGGTGTGTGTATTGAACACTTGAATAGATACGCGTAAATACCATAATTTTATAAATATCATAAGTGCGATCGCAAAAAATCGGCTACAAAGAAAACAAGCCAAGCACTAATTACAGTTATCATACGTATAGAAATAAAAGTGTTTTTAATGGCTAATTTAATTTTATAAAAGCATGCAGCACCAATGCTTATTATGTTACGTTATAATGTCTGAAAAATTTGAAATATGGGCCATAGTTACCTGATCGTAGCCCATATTCTCCATTTGAGGTAAGTCGGAGGGTGGAAGTGCGTCATCGTGATGCTGTTCGTCCACGGGCTCCTCGGTCGAACCAAGCAGCGAGCTAACCTCATTAGGCGGGATCTGGGGCATCTCCATGCCTAGCAGAGGATGCTCCGAGGACGCACCGGCGCCAATCATGTCAGACTGATCGACGGCTGACATGATGCTGCTTATGTCAGGTACTGCGGGTTCTTGGGGTAGAGATACCTCCGGCTGGTGCACCGGCGATGGCTCCGACGATAATTCTTGAACAGCTTGCATTGTCGGCTGCTCCACTGGTTCGGACACGGTCGACGGGTGCGTGACGTCTGCTGGTGGCGGTGATGGTGGCTAATGCAAACAAAATCGTTTTCACTTAGATATACTTCGATAGACATACAATGATCTTGCTCGAAAAAAGTTTTAAAAATCCTTACCTCTTCGTCAGCGGGTGCCTTGCGCTTCCTTGTGGATCTCCTCGTTTGAATGCCACTTTGTTCAAACACTGGTTCGGGCTCTTTAGGCTCATCCCGCATCTGTTCTAAGGGCATCGCATCATCGCCTCCACCATCTAATCTTCCAAAGTCATCATGATCGTAGGTTTTGCTGGTTAAATGACGTTGATAATTCTAAATAGAGAAGTTCATGAATTTTTCATATTATTTTAGAATTTGAGAAAATATCGATCATTAAAATTCTTTACCTTGAACAAAACTCTGGCTGGAATTGGCCTGGCGGGAAGAGCAAAGAGTTTCTCCACTCCTCCAGTTTCCTTCCAGTGCATGAGTCTCTTGGTCGGTGGTGCCAAGTCCAATGTTGTTACAATATCACTAGTATCCGATAATTGTGCCTTCATTTCTTCGCCAGAAATATTCTTAACTTCATCCACGATTAGCTTTCTTTTACGTTTTGCTTTTGTGAACCCTGTAAAACATTCATTACTCTATTACCCGCTAAATCTTTAAAACTAAGCTATAAATTCTATTTATTATTGATCTCAACCGAATAACTTTTGTTAAATTCACGATATTATTAATTGAATATCAACAATCATAAATTCAGTGTTAAATGGCAATAAACCATGTTCCATATGAACCTTTAAGGGCTGAGGCATCAACTGGTGCTAAAGCGAAACTCTCCTCTTCATCGTGTAACAAAGTTGTTTGCTCTTGTAACACGGGTTGTTCCTCGTGACCGTCCATGGCATGATCATCCGCGATTTGTGGAGCTGGTGTAAAACGCCGACTCGCTACGCTTATTCTACCACCAGCTGTGTCAATTGTTGTTGCTGGTGTTGCGGGTCTTGAACCGTCACTACTGTTTAAATCATTTATTTATTTACATATTATTTTAATAAAGTAATTTAAGGATAATTTTATACTAATGTATAGGCATTCGTGTTTATACATATTTTAAGGAGCTTATGGATTATAAAGACATTGCAAACAAATGAATATTAAATTTATAATTACTTTGCGCAAATGAGAAATTAAATGAACACTATTAAATATTTGCTTATCCATATTATTATGTACCTCATTCCACCTATTGGAGATGGGGGACCACCAAAGTGATCACCCATATCTTCATCTGAATCGTCATGAACAGATGGAGCTACTGCTGTTGCATTCGGCTCTTGCTGTTCACCTATCGAGCTAACATCTGGTACAGGAACTTCTCCCATAGGGGCTTCATCGAACAAACCTCCTTCGAATAAGCCTCCAGCTGTAATAATATCGTTAGTTTTTTATTACCCATTCTTTATGATTTAATAAAAAAAAAAAAGAAAAAAAAAAATACATCTTTTTAGATCTTACATATACGGTGGTGAATTTGAATAGAAATAATGGCTACGTTTAATCTATAATTAATAACAACACCAACAATGAAAAAGTTATACGTTATAAAAATTACTTACATATCATGTCTTGTCCCAAATGTCCACCAAAACCGTCATCCCTAATTGGAGTATCAATGTCCATTGGCTGCGCTGCTGTTGATGTACCAGCGACTGCTTCTTTTTCTTGTTGTTCTAATGCAGCCTCTATTCCAGCGCCATCGTCAGTAAACAACATGTGTCTCTATAAAATAAAAATTTTGAATGAACAAACAGTAAGTTAAGCAGAATCTTCGATTACGAGTATTCTATACATACTTGATCTAGAGGAGCATCTATGTTTGAGGTATGTCGTAATAGTTCGGGTGGTTCCACATCAAAGCTCATGTCCCCGAAGCCTTGATCATGGGTAACTAGGGATAAACTTCCGTAATCTTCTCTCATTGTTATTTCTTCAGCTCTCGATTGATTTAAACTGAACTGGGCTTCGATGTCAACGTCCCTGTACAAAGTCAAACTATGGTCGATAAGTCATAAAAAAGTTGCAAATGTTGGTACTTTCAATAAGAGTAATGAGAGCTTACTTTAATTCAGGCATAGCTGTGTCAAAGTCATGAAAGACTTCGGGCAATGTGATAGCATTAACCTCGGCCTCGCGATGTTCTTCCGGCAAATCCACCATTCCTGGTCTGAAGGCCATTTTGATTTTAACGAATGCCTCATTACAGTCTGCCAACAAGTATTTTGCTTTACGGGAGTAAATACGAACGACTCCCAGCAACAAGTGACCCGATGTACGCAATGCCATTTTAACCTGAAAAACAATGTATTTTATACACTTTATTACATTGTACATAACTGTTAAATATATAAGGCTATTTTATTTTTTGTTTTAAAATAGCGATGAATGATAATTCACAAAATATATTTCATTCGATATCAATAATCACCCAAAGAAACAAAATTTTCACATTTCAATCAGTGTAAAGTTTTTTGTAAAGTTAATAAGCAATTGAATTAATAAATAAACATTGCATTTACAATGCCATTGGCATTCAATTTATCACCCATTAAGCATATAAGAGGCTCAAAACCAGCAGCTACCCAATATTTTACCCAAATTACGGGACTAATTATTAAAATACCTCAAAGTCTTTACCAATCGACAGTGGTTCCCTAACACATTAATACAAAAGAGGCTCATCGATAAAGCACAGCTTACCTTGGGCTGCAAAATACCATCCACCGACTTCTCAATGTTGGTTTCAAAAACATGGGCTTTGGTTAACTTCTTATCCCAGTGGGCTGCCAACCAAATCCGGGCCAACGGGCCCTTCTTGGCCAACACAAAGTGAGCGTAAAACATGTTGGATGTTTCAAACGCTTACGCCTTAATCTACAACAGAGAGTTACACAAGTAAAATACAGAAGCCAGTGCATTCTTAAGCCAAGCTATAACTGTTTAATGCAATTATGGACGAAGTGTTTATACAGCTGTGCCCGAAAGGCCAATAAGCCACGAGCACGCCAATTATTTAAATGAAAAACGCATTGATAACGCACAACGACCCCCTGACATAACAAACCCAAACTCCAACTCCTCGGCTTCATTTAAAATCTACACTCCAAAGACAGAAGGTAAATTTGTCAACAAAAACGATCAAGATGGCGTCGGGTCCTAAGAGATTTTGGCGGTTCGCCGCGATTCCCGCCCACAACTCCGTCTTTCCCGATCCCGCGTCCCAACTCAATCTCACCTCGTCCACAAGCTGTCCTTCTATCCCCTCACGCTCGGCAATCCCATCTTTCCACAGAAGCGCGCCCTCAGATCGCCCCGAACGCGCTCTCTCAGCAAGCCAACGACGTTGTCATACGCGCCAGAGGTGCTGCACACAAACGAATTTTCAAGCGCGTCGTCTCACCCAGAGCCGAGCGCTCGATCCAAACTGTCCCAACTATCGCCCTCTCCCTCCCTCGCTCGCCCGCCAATCCCCGACACGCCATTGCCGTACCGCGCCCCACCCCGCCCGCCCACGGCCTACCTCGTGCGCGTTCGCAAAGGCACTGACTTCCGCCGCCCGCGGCCACGAGCTTCTCCCATTCGCCAAACTCTTCCCTATCGATAAGGGCTCCGACTCCTTTAATGAGCATGCCAGCTTCCGTCCTCCCGCCTCGGTCGCCAGCCTCTCCTTATCCCGTTACTATTTTATTACCAAAGAAAGCTGTTGCTTACGAGGGCTGTGCACGATGGCTCGTGGCTCGCATGATGAGTCGCTCGATTATGCGAATGCCATTGGCTATCGCACGAGGATGCTGCGCCAACGGCCGACTGAAATGAGCAAAATGGTGGCAAAGCCATTCGTAAATATAACCTTTACGAATTCGTGACACTTGCCTGAAATGCTGGAGCGCCGCTATTATACGCAATGTTATTGCAAACGTCGGGAATGCCCGTGAGAATAATTAACGTCACGTCGACTGGCTGTAATGGTCACATTTTATTTGGATTTTATGTACAAAGAAAAAACAAACAAAAAGAAAGAAAGAATAGAAGAGAAGAGAAATACATATATACATATATATGTATATATATGTGTATATATATATGCGCACGCGCGCGCGCACCACCCAAAAATAGATACACACATGCATACATTTGCGTGAATGCGTTCAAACATTTTTTTGTCGAGGTAAAATATTTTTCAGACAACTGCTGTTCAGAATTTAAGTTGAGAGAACGAGAGCATGTTTTAAAAGTATAATGTAGCAACGCGATTTACAATGCTTTTTGTACAATGTTATTAGTTAGAAGAGTCTTTATTGAAAAGTGCACCTCTATTGTGTCACCGAGGCTCAATTTTTGACTTCATGATGTTTGGTCGATGCCCCCTACATTCAGGACAATACCATTTGCCTTTTGGTTTCTTAGTGAGCATCACGCACTTAAAATGAAACCACTCCACCGAGCATAAGTCATTATCGCACATAATCATTTTTCCAAATGATATTTGCTTGCACAGACAGTATAGTGGCTCGTCCGCATCATCTTCGGTAGGCGACTGATTGTCATCTATATTTTGATTTTGTTGATTTGCCAGTGACTTTCTTTTCCCCTTTTTACTATTGTTTGAGCTATTTAATTTCTTCTGGGCCCCATTCGACGAACTCGAAATGTTTAACAATTGATTTTCTGATAAAATACTTGTATCCGCTCCATCCAATGATTTTGTGGACGTATTCAATTTTGATCTTCTTCCACGCAAACTTAATTTTGTATTATTAACGTTCTTCTCCGCACTTAAGGAGCCCATATTATGATTTGACTTGTTAAGCGGTTCGTTATTTTCCTGTTCGCCCAAATCTGTTAAAATAAAATTATCATCGTTAATAGGAAATACAGTCGTCTGCGGATGAAATGAAATACATACTTAAATTCCTTCGTTTTATATTTAATTGCTCCACTTTCTTCTCGATGAGACTTAAAATCACCTGCATTATTTGTAATTTCTCATCGCCAACATTTTGCATGGATATTAGTGATTTGTGCATTTGTAGGAGAGCTTGCTTTCTTGTTGCTGTATCGACATTAATTTTTGAAACCACCTTCTCATACTTTTCAAACTCACGAAAATAATCTATGCAATATTAAAATTAATATACACTTTAATGCTGCGTGTTATAAAAGATTAAACATTTAATACTCGTGAAAACTGAATTGGGCATAAAATTGCATTTGTATATTGTTTATAGTTACTCTAAAAAATATCATAATTGAAAGACACATCTGCAGCTAATAATTATATTGACATTAATAACTTGACGGATAACGTTTTTATTCAAACTGATAAATTGGAATAATGTTAGAAGCTTGTGCAAAGAAGAAAAATATAAATATTATATAATTGGCTTCTACCGTCATTTTAAGCAATTTTCCTAACAATACTTCGCACTAAATTTGAATCTTTAATTGGAATAAGAAAACTGCTCGATTATATCAGGCAACACAACACGTCTTCGTAAATGTCATAGAACTAAATTTTTTCTTACTTTGACTTGTGACATCCAGATCCAGTATACGTGATAATTGCCTCTGTAAATCGTTCGGTAGATTTTCCACACAATCTAAATAATCGTTTATGTACTGCACCACAAATAAATTATCCTCGTTTTCTGTTTGATTTTCCATTTTTAGCACTTAAGTCGCCGGTTCTGACAGATTGTTTACCTTTTGAAGGACCATATCGTTCTAAGTATTGTGATTGTTTGTCGATTGTACACAGGCATACATTGTGTGGATAAACGCACACGCGCGCGCTTTGCAGGCACGCACGCACGCATACGCGTGTTGCGCTTGTGTGCACGGCTTTTGAATGTGAAGTTACGCCGTTACTATTTTGAATTTGTTCGTAGGTGACCGCTGAGTGTAATAAAATTGCTAATATCTATGATACACATTGTTTTAATTGAAAGCAATAAAGTGAATAAATTTTAAAAATAGATATATATATATATATATTGAAGTTTAACTATTTGTATTGGAAATTCGACTATATCGGAGCTATTAAGGATTCCGTTTATTATCAAATTATTTGACGATGTGAATTTCAAAGAATGTCAAACTTATTGCGTTTGCTAATATTTTATTACTACTTATATGGAAAATTAAATGATGAGAAAATTTCATTTATATATGCCTAATAATGTCAATATATCGTCAATAAAAGCAAGATTAAATGGAAAAATATATGAGAAAAAATATAACAATTTTCAATTAACACATCTTAATTTATTGTTGTTGTTGTTGTTGTTGTTGTTGTTGCTGTTGTTGTTGTTGTTAATATTAATAATACTAAATGTTAAATATCAGTTAATTTTAATTTTCAAAGAATAATTAACATATTGTGACTTCGTTAAAAAATTTTTTGTACATTTTATATAAAAAATGAATAATATTCTTATATACCAATCCATACTTGATAAAACATGTTTTTTCTTTTAATTTTTAAATTCATACCATAAAAATGTATTAACATTACTTTCAATGTTACAGAAAATTCTAAAAAAAATCAGGAATTTTATATATTTCATTATTTTTAGATTAATTTTTTAATATAGTACAATTTTTTTTTATCGTTCATTATTAAATTTATCAATGTTCAATTGTAAGTTGTACATGTATAAAAATACATGTTTAAAATACATATTTTCCAAGTCTATTTTATTATAAGCAATTTATTCGTCAAAGTTGTCAATTTAAAAATATTTTAATTTTAATTTTCATAACTAGCATTCCAATGAAATTCCGAAAATAGTTTGCAGTTTAGTAATGTACACATTTTAATTAAAATAACGATTATCTTGACTCGAAATGTATTCACGGAAACCAATTTATTTTCCATAGTGAAATTCGTTATTATTCTTTATTATAACTTTACTCACCTTTTATCTAATTGTAAAGATAATTTCCAATTGTCTTGGAAGAATTATGATTAGACTTTCCTTACCTACTCACTGGATAATTAAGGGATTATGTTTGGAAGAAAATAAAAGATAACTAATAACAGCATAATATATTTTTAAATCTATGTATTTTTTCTTGAATTTTCTTGTATACTTCATACATATGTGTGCCAACACTCGTTTCTATGACCATTTTCCGTTGGTGTAATGGTCACTCGCATAATCTCGTGTATTATTACTATATACATGTTTTAGTATCTGAATCTCATTTTGTTATCGGTGCACTTTGCTGCACTACAATTAGTATAAAATCATAGAAAATATTGCCGAATTTACAAAGGACGAATGTTGACAAATAAGAAGATTATACTTATTACATACTTTAATCATACACACATACAACGAAAGTTCGGAAAAATCTATTGTTCCTCTTATATAATACGCGCAAATATAGAAATACATTCATGGTGTAAAAGAGTGTAATAGGTCGCCCGTAAGAAAAATTATTTAACTTTTTTGCATCGATATACGTTGCGAGGCTCATAGTACAACTCACAGTCACAGTTCAAACGGAATGTCAGAACGAAAACAAAATTTATGATATATATATATATATATATATATTGTTTATACGCTTTATAAATATTGACATACAATAATTATTATTTTAATTTTTAACGAAGAAAAGAGGGGGGGGGGAAAAAATGGAAACCTTAATATAAATAAAAATTAACTTCCGATGATTAAGATCTCTTCGGATCCGTGAAATTTCTTCTTATTTTTGTCTCTCCATTTATTGCGTCACACACTGTGCTCGATTCCATTATATTTTCATTATAAATATTCTTGCCGTTGCTTCTCTGTGTTTAAGAACTATAGCTACCACTACCCTTAACTCTAATCGTTAAAATTTATTATAATCTAAACTCGTCTCGAATCTAGTGAATTTCTTCTTTACGAATACGATTCATTTTAAACAAGTTCTGTTAATAAGTTCATTAATACTAGCGTTACTGTTGACACTTTGCATTTAAGATGACAACTTTTATCTAATCGTGCAATAATGTGTAAGGAATTAAATACATATTTTACACGAGAAATAATACTCAACGTTAACGATACAAGAATCCTATTATCCACTCGTACCTGCGCTCCACATACACACGCGCACACACGCAGACGCACGCACACGCAGGCACGCACGCAGACACACGCACGCACACGTACATACATATATAAACTGACAACAAAATTGTCATTGCTTTTTTAAGATAAAATTATGATCGTAAGGGTGAAAACATACATTATTTCTACGTAAAAATTGTGTTTAATGATACATTTAAAGAAATAGTTTAATTTTTATATTATGCATTCCTTTTATCGAAAGCGATAATATATGGTCGGGAATAGTTAAAAATAATTCCACAATAGGTAATATTTGTAATACCAATAGAATTATTTCAATAGTGCCAAGTTTGCATTGGTAAATATACACATACATTAGACTGATTACTACTACATTAGGTCACAGTAATAATTTCTTTCGAGTAGACGTTTTTATATCTTTATACTTAATATTGTTGTTTTACTTCATTAGTTTCTTTTTCTTTTTTTAACGCATTAAAAGGTTCGTTTCGTATGCTTTAAATAGAACTCGTGTTGCCCACAAAATTTTTTACGTATCTGTTTCTGCATCTAAAAATCATTTACTGTGAACTTTTGAGTAATACATAATTATACATAAATATACGATGACATCGAGCCAGTTTTAATATTAGTTTTTTTTTTTTTTCTTACACCGTATTATGACGCCTTACAATATGAAATAGGGTATCTTTTTTATTTTATTATTGATTCCCGAATATTGAAATCTCTCGAAATTTCTTCTTCGCTTTGGCAATCTGTGACAGGAGTTAATGTAAACGAGAAGATGGCTAAATCTTTCGCTAAATCTTTCTTAGCAAGCTAATAAGAATGAACAATACAAATACAAAACTTGAATATACATTTTTTAAATGTTAAGTTACATAATTACATATTTTTTTGTGTATTGATTTACTCTGTACGTTTTAAATTTCCATCTCCTTTGAATTCTGAATAAAGTTTAGCGTGATACTCTATAAACGGTTAAATTCATAAAATCATCACTTAAATAGAAATATTGTTATTACAAAATAGTTGTATTAATTGAAAAATCAAGAGATTAGAAAATTTAAAACTTAAACAATCTAAACATAAAGTTACTCTATCAATTTCCTTGATATATCCACATGCATATCAAAGTAGATGAAAAAAAGTATTTAAAACAGATATATTTATAATGACAATTATTCAATTATATCATTTTTCCTTTCATCTGTACTTGGAATGTCATTCGCATGCAAATAATGATTTTCAAAAAGCTGCCGAGATAATTGATCTGATCGCAATGGTAGTTTTATTATTCGCTCGTTGTGGTTCGAAATTGTCACGCAGAAAATTTGCAGCAAAAGCTAGACTAGACTAATGACTAGTGACTAGATGTGTAAGCAAGTACTTGAAGTGGTTTAACAGTCAGAAGATATTTTTTCTTGTTTCTTTTTTTGTGATTTTTTGTATTTTTTTTCTTTCTTTCTTCATAATATCATTAATACTTTCTTCCAATTTTCAAAAAAAAAGAAGAGTTCATTTCATACACTCGCATAATATACGCAAATCACTATGCGAGTGCGCAATTTTTTCTCTTTTCTCTTTTTTATATTCTCGGGTGTTAATGCAACAGACACTTAATTTAATGATACGATACTTATTTATAATCGCACTCGCGTTTACAAAGGTTCTTTCATTTAATTTTTATTTACAACTTATTTACATTGATGTATTGACATGAGTTTATCATTGAGGTGCACAAAAATACACAGACACGACTCTACACTTTTACACATGGATCAAAAGTTACATAAATATGTAATGTTAGCCGAGAGGGTTTTACAAATTGCCCACTTTTCGAACAGGTACTTAACACAAATAATAATAATAATGACGACGACGACGACGACGACGATGATGGTGGTGATGATGATGGTGATGATGGTGATGGTGACGATGGTGATGATGAAGGTGATGATGGTGATGATGATGGTGATGATGATGGTGATGATGATGGTGATGATGATGATAATAATAATAATAATAGTAATTATAGTAATAATAGTAATAATAATAGTAATAATAATAATAGCAATAATAATAGTAATAATAGTAATAATAATAATATTATTATTATTATTATTATTAGTGGTAGTAGTGGTAGTAGTGGTAGTTGCAGTAGTAGTAGTAGTAGTGGTAGTAGTAGTAGTAGTAATAATACATTATATACTTGAAAACGTTCATTCGCGTTATGAATGTTTTATATTATACGTAGTAAATTTGCCAATAAATTTACTACATAATGTTATGCTGCAGGTTAGTGTCAACGTTTAGTATTGAATAAGTAATTATTTTATATTTATTATTATTTATCTGCAATAATGCTCATATACTTGGACAGGTCGAAAAGTTAAAGCAGCAGTTTTCTTTTGCCGCATTTGGAAGAATATGGGTTTCAATCGGAAGAGTTCGAGAAAGTTTCGAGAAAATGTTTTTGGAAATGGCACCGTCAAAGATATTATACTTGTTCTCCGTTTCATCGAAGAGAATTAATCTTGCGATCCTCATTTTTATCTTATTTCGTGTAAAGTCAATTTAAAACATATTTAACAAATATTTCTAAAAGTTTTTTCCTCGGCTTTACGCAATTTAAACAGACGATTAAAAACAATATCTGATTAAATATATACTTTGAAAATAATTTACTATTTTCATATAAAGTAGCACATACAATGATAATGAAGACATTTAAATCACTGTAAACACAAAGTTAAGTATGTTTGAAAATGGAAGAGCAGTTTTTTTTTTTTTTATTTTAAATTTTTGCACCCGCTGCATTTTATTATCTCGGTCACGTAAACAATTCTCTTTTCATTGTTTTGAAAATTTTAATATTGATGTAAGTGTGGATTAAAGAATCAAATGTAACGACAATGATTTATAAAACTGACCGAAACTCACATATGGAGTCGCTCAAAGATGCACATTCGATAGATTACAAAATTTTTTTTATAAAGGATTACTTAGCTTTCAATTTCTGTTCATTAATTATCAGCAAAACTATATCAAATTAAGATGCACGTAATCGTTTATTTATTATATTATATTTACACAGCGATTCTCTGAAATAAGTGAATTTTCAATTTTCTTGTTTTGTAAATGTTTCGTTAAATAGACGCACGAAATGTAATCCTCGTTCAAATATCGGAAAAGTAAAATTACGAAAGTAACAATGAGTTTTATTAACAAGCGCCCATAACTATTCACCATAAGTTTCGGCATTGAGTTCAAAACGATGATATTACGTCAATCTATTGGCCTTATTGAGTGATATAGATAACTCTACGTTGATAAGAAATCTTCAAAAGTTCTTATCGCAATTATTCCAATTCATCCCGAGGGTATTAAAAGACTTCCACATCACCAAAAAAAGTGCGTTTTATAATAATACTCTTACGAAATAAGTGATACAGACCTTATGTAACTTAATAATTTTATCGAAACTATTCATTAGGTAGCGGATAGTAGTACCTCAGTATACTACTCCTTTTCCTCCTACAAAACCGTCAGTACGAATTATTTCATGTTTGCACGCGTTAAACTGCTGTCGTGCAGTTCGTTTCGAGTGCTTATTTTTCAGATCTCATTCCTAGAGAGTTCAAGTGCGCCACCGAGAATTTGCAAACTTTCCCTTTTCTTTCGAGTCTTTCATTACGCAGCTCTTCGTCGTCTCTTCTTTTCCAGATCCAAGCATCATTTTACGCTACGGACTCTCAGATTTATTTATCGCCTTTTTGGTCCCTCTTTGAAGAGTGCTTTTCAATATCGGCGTTTCGGTATTTCCTTTATTCGCACAGACTGTAATTGAAGCTCGGCGGGCGTTTACAACGCAAGAAAAGAATTGGATCTTTCGTGCTTATTTCGCTTCCTTAAGGATCCTCGAGCTCTTCCCTCTCCTGCGCCAAAGCTTATGCTTGTCGGTTCTATATTGGCAGCTTCAATGTTATTTTGTCAATTTTTTATTCATATTTGGGTGCCTTTTGGGTGACCGATAGCATTAAATTATTAGCAATTAATTGTACAAGTACTGCGTAAGATTATGCCGGCTTGAGAGAAGTTTATTATCTATTACTGCGTAATTTAAATTCTTTATTATTAAGAACGCGATGGTGATTGTAAGGTATCGAAAAATTCCAAACCCAAGCACAATCAAAGTCTTAACAACAACAACAGCAGCAACAAAATAACTCGAACTTGAAATATAGTTCACTTGTTAATAATGCGATAAGCAAATGAAGTGTATATTGAGCAGAGTTCAATAGCACGAAAAGAGCAAAAGCGTTCGAATTAGTAAATTCGTGAAATATAATCAGAGGACACGTAAAGATTTTATAAAAGCTTGCACGCAGTCGGGATTTTTTATTTGCCAACTGATACGAAACTTGTTGCATGAACTTTCAGATTCTCGAGCGTATTTTTAAATCTCCTGTGCATATATCATTTTACTTAATGTCCGCCCGTTTCTCTTTGATAAATTTGATAAAACTTCTTTAAACTTTAGCGCCCCTCACACTTATTCCTCAGCTAATGAATCCCGGTACAAAAACACATAAGATTATAAACATATGCACTCATTCCACTTGTTAATAATAATTTTCAAATATTACATCGTAATTTCGCATGCAAATATATTTGAAAGGTAATTTATCTCTACTTCAAAACGATTTCAACAGTAAATGTAAATTCCATTTCAAGCCTCTAAATGGTAAATTAAAAGGTCATTGATTGTATCGAATTTCTCAACATTAGTCAGTAATCTACTAGTTGTCTTTTATTTAAACTAAAGATATTTAAATTTAAGGGATATACATAATTAATGAAAATGAAATATCACATAAACACCATCTAAAGGTATATGTTGTAACATAACGCATCCCGATAGTAATTAAATTACAGACGATATTAAAAATGAAAGTTCTCTATGGGAATTCAATAACATCCTCGAAAGAAACACCCACTATCGCCAAAACAAATAGATTTTTAAGCAAATAAATAAATAAGTAATTTGACAATTTGTAATATTCATACATTCAAATTAGCCAAAAATTCATGCACAAAGTCCGTTTTTCTTTCCCAACTTCTTCGCTTTTCTCACGCTTGACGTTATCGCTATCGCTTTGAGACGACGAGCTTTCAGCTTCTCGCAGCTTCTCAGCTTTTTCGACTCGCTTGCGTTTAATATTATTCATAATCGATGCTTAACGTTGTATATTGGCTCTTTGAATAGACGCTGCACCGTTTGCGATGCACATAAGCTTCTTTTTTCTTTCATTGCTGCTACTCACTCTCACTGCCCCCCCCCCATCCCACCCCATCCCACACCCCCCTCTCGCTCTATCTCACTCTATCTCACTCTCTCATTTGCTTTGCTCGGTTGTCAATATCTTTCCCAGTAATCTTCACTGGTTGAAGTGGCGCGTTTTCACTGGCTTGTTAACTCCGATCTGTCGGATTAAAGAAAGATTATTTGTCTTGCGAATGAATTTAATCACTCGTACTATGCTCGGGTCATATTTTTTTTTTTCATACGCCCCCCCTTCTTTATGTACTTTATATAATACAGTTTTTTTCTCTCTCTTGTCTAAGATAGAGAACAAGTTTTTACAAAATTGATTTCATTCATTTCAATTAAAGAGTTAAATTTGATTCTGCTTAATATTTATAATGTTTATAGCTATAATAAATAATGACCATCACTGCAATTTATCCAATTTTCACTCACTTTAATGCTTTGTATCTATCTTTCTCGTGGTTGTTGTCTGGTGGCTCGCACTCGAAGGAAGCCAGTGCCAAAGCTGTGAAATAGAATTCAAATAGAAATTATTATTGACAATGTAAGAACAAAATAATTAAAATACGTATATATTTATTATAATGATTTTTTATTTAGATAGCTACATCATTCGTGCAAGTGAGAAATTCGAATTGCTATCGACGATTAAACCATTCAATGAAAAAATCAAAACATTATTAATACCCTTTCTTAATTATAATTGCATATTGAATTTAAAGAGCTATTATTTTTTTTTTTACCTAAATTACTGCAATTTCATATAATTGGTAGATTGAATAATAGTATAATAATACATTTAAGATCGCTATTTTAAATATGTGTGAAAATGTTGGAAAGCGTTAAAGCATTTAAATTTATGTTGGCCATATAGCGAGGATCAAAAGCATTTTATCAAAGTCATGTTCATTAAATCGTTGACTATCTCTCCTATTTGAATAACAATACTTTAAAAATAATAAGTTATTTTTCTAAAGTGATAAATTGTTTTCAATTTCGCTAAATTGGCTAAATTGTGGCTTACATTTCGCGCGAATTACGAAGAGATTAATTTCACATTCAAGTGTTTTATAATTATAATGACACGTTAATAGACTTTTAAAAATAAATATGAAGTTTCATTTTTTGAGTAAATATTATTTGCATAAACAGATGTGTAATATTATTTTATCAATAAAGTATTAATTTGTCTTATATAAGTTGGCAGTACAAATTTATATATATGTATACATTTTTAAAGATGCATGTGATAAGAATGCTACAACGTTATTTATATACGTGGTTAATTAAAGTGGTGTTTGAGAAAAAACCCAACTTGCCGAAATAGAAATAAAAAAAAGAAAAATACATAAAAATATTCTATATGCATATATACGTGTGCGTGTGTGTGTGTGTGTGTGTGTGTGTGTATGATATGTAGATTTATCTTCACATTATTTTTATTTAAACGGATTTGTTCATAAAAATCTTCATAAAATCTGTTTACGAACGGTGTTTCTTGACTTTTATAAATAATAAAAGTTGTATATAGTTACATTGCTATTAAAATTATAAGAATTTGGTAATCTAAAAAGTAATCTATAATCATCTTTATAAAATGTTTTAGAATACTGTATTTTAACATTTTCAAATAACAATGTACTCTTAGTATAACAAACAAATCTTCATTTGTAACAATTAAACGTGTCATAATAACATATCGCACGTGTCGAGCCTTTTCCTGAAAAAGAGTTGAGCATGCAAATGATGAAAAACAAACTAACACATACCATTCTCAGTAAGTACAGGACTGGCTTGAAGGAAAGCTATAACCCTCGGATTTTTTTCAAAAGGACAAGCCACTTGTTTCCAAGCTATGAACTCCGTCACCTGTTTGGCCAACTGCCAGAATTTCTCAAAGTTTATGTGTCCATTGGGCAACCTAAAAACAAATATTCTCCTATATTCTTTAAGGCTTTAATTTTGCCACCCTTTTCACCTTTGGCATTGCAATCCGTGGACGCAATGAAGCTACCAATTGCAAACTATTATATCTAGCGATAATTTCTTTAAAGTGACCTTTTAACGGATTTAGGATACTCTAAGCCTTCATTTTCTTTTCCTCCCCTTCAAATCCTGGCATAATTAATCTTCTACACGCGCACACGCCCTCCCGCCATACCATTCTATCAATATAATTTGACGTAACTTAAATTTCGAATAAAACAATGATGCGTTATTTCACTGAAAGGACGACGAGGAATTAATAATTAAACTCTATAGGTAAGCATTGCGATTGCGTACGTAAAATATAAAGATAAAAGGTAAGAATTCCTGTGCGTGTAGTAGCCCCGAGACGAGTTGGAGCTCGACAATATCGTACGGATGTCAGTGCTGTTCCTTCAGACCGAGTCCCAAGGAGAATGAGGGAGAGCGCACCAGAGAGCCAAGCTACTCTCCTTTTTCTCAACCGTCGTGGTGGCGTCGAATCGAAACGGGAAGGGGCAGATTTCGTTCCAACTTTTATCATTACAAGTTTAATAAGTTTAGACTAAGGCGTCTTGGCGAGTGGGGGCTTTGCGAATATTGACGTGTCTTCGCGGACGAACTAATTCTGACGATCGACGAGTCAAAAGCATCTCCTGGAAGAGATCGCTCACGGCGCGGCAAGTCTGTCTTGCCTTTGGTTACGCGAATAGCCGAATGGCAATGGCTTTCAAGGAGTCATTTGCAGACAAGTGTAGATGATTGTCAGGGTAATGATCGTGTCTGCGAATAAGGGATACGGATTCTTTTCCCGTTCATCGTCGATGAAAACAGCCTTCACTTCCCAAGCTGCTATTTAAGTCAACCGAGCCTCCTTATTCTACTCTTAATATTTGCAAAAAGAAAATGGTTTAATAGAATGTTAAGCCGCAGAGGAGTTTGAAGAGCTCGGGGGCCAAAAGATTTATACAAACTTTGTATCGTTTAAATAGTCTTTAAAGCAGCGACACGTAATTATAAATTTTTTAATTTACAGACACGCTTACTTTATAATTTCAATTTCTTCATTTGTTGGAGTTGGTTTAGAGTAAGATTTAATTGAATAAGCCGTGGAAGTAAGATTTGGCATGATACGACTACTTTCAAGAAATATAGCCTTCGTAAGCTCTCTAAAATACGGAATTTTAAAAATGACTTTACCCCCCCCCCTGCCCAACCAAGCGAATTACTTTCGTTGCGAATAGAAAGGCCACCGGGACTGCATTTGATTTACGGCTCGTCGTTATGTCCTTTACACCGCCCTCGCCGCTCATTACTAATCCTCGTACGCGAAATGCCTCCAAAGATGCTCGACAAGCCCAATAATATGCCCACATCGGCCTCTGGGCCATACCTCATCGCAAGCTCCACGTGTCATCGAGCCCATAAAACCCACTAAAAGCACACTCCCATTTAGAGTTTTTGTTGGGCGAGAGGTGCTCGGCCAGAGTGGGAGGCGTTCGATTACCAGGGTCACGCGAGCTAACTCCACGAAATGCAAATCCAAAAACATTGGCAAGCACATAGAGTGGCAACTCAGACAAGACTCGGCTCGCGCAATTTCTCCCACTCACTTGTTACTGCAGCCCTCGTTGAGGAAATACAAGTCCTTGACGAGGAGGCTGAAGAAGGGTACGACGATACGCTGCCTCTCGTCCGTAGCGCCGGCACTACGCCACATGGCGGCCTTCAAGGTACTGCGGTAGCTGCTGAAGTTGCTGCTCGGGTCCATTTGGTGCTCGAGGATCGAGAACTTTGCTGACTGCACCTTGGACCACTGCTCGGGGGGAAAAAAGCCGATTAGAGCTT
>JAPYYT010001334.1:0-28479 GCA_030522565.1 Ceratosolen corneri
CTCGCGAGGTGGCGGTGCGTAACACCACCGCCAACCCCCCCATCCCGCTACGTCACTCCACGCAAGCCCGTGGCGGGGTTGGGGGGGTGGGGACCCGCGGACAGCCACCTCGCGCGAGGTAGAAGGTGCACGAACGGCTGGCTGTCTGTGCGCGCGCGCGCGCGTGGAGAGGGGGAGGACTCGAACGACCGAAATACAACGCATTGAAAATACCTTAGGCACTGGTCGTTACACAACCGGGCTCTTTATATAAATGCATCGTTGGTGGACTTGGTGGTCGTAGTGACCGTGGTGATGACTATGACGATAATGATGACGATGACGATGATGGAGGAGGTGGTGGTGGTGGTGGCAGTAGTGGAGGTGGTGGAAGTAGAGGTAATGGAGGTAGAGGTGGCGGTGGTGGAGGTGGAGGTGGAGGTGGCGGCGGAGGGGTGGAGTGCAGGAGGGTGGCGTCGATGGCGGGAAGGGACGTGGGGACCGCGAAGAGACGTCAGCCTGGCAGCAGAAGACCGGCGTAATAACGAGAGCGGAAAATAGGTTACGCTCCTGGCGGCATTCGGCGAGCAGATAATTAGTTACCCCGAGTCGTTGGTGGGGATGATGTGGGGTGGATCACGGGAAGATCGGTAGAGAGGGAGGGCGGGGGAGAGGTTAAGAGCGAGAATTTGCGGGGCACGGGCGATTGAGCGATGGAGATTGGCGCGCGTAGTTAAAGGCGCCTCGAAGAAGCCTCGTCCCTTGGTTACGCAGCGCTGGATAAATGAGAGAGAGAGAGAGAGAGAGAGGGGAATGGGTCACGGGTTCGGGTCGGGGACGAGAGAGTGAGTGAGAGAGAGAGAGTGAGAGAATGAGAGCGAAGGTGGAGGAGGAGGGATCGGTCGAGCAAGCATCCGCTCAACGGCGACAACTCGGCTTTACGTAAGCTTCTGGAGGGCTCGGGCAGGATGGGAGGGACGAGGCCGGGGAGTGGGCACCGCGAGACGTACCTGCTGGTGTTACCGAAGCTGACACGATGACGACGAGCCGTCCACCATTTACAGCGGGGACTCCGGCGGCGACGACGGCGGTAGTCCGGCGAGATCACTGGCGTGCGACGTACGGCGCGGTACGGGCGCACACCACGACGGGCCGCGGGTGTCTCCTCGAGCGTGCGCACTGGGGCCGCGCGCCCGCTCCCACCCCTCGGCACTGCGCAAGCGCGATCTTTCAAACGGCCCGCGGAGCCGAGGATCGTAGGTAGGAAATATCGGCGGCCCCCCCCTGGCACTTGGCAGTGTCGCGCAGAAGAGGCCTCTGGCCCTCCCCTCGGCACTCCTCGGGACTCCTCGGCGCTTCCATGAGGGGCTTCCGAGGGGCCACCCGGCCCAATGCCCCCGGATCCCACGTAGCCGCGAGCACTGGGTCCGGGGACGGCCAGGGTAACTGGCAGCCGCGTGCGTTAAGCATTTACTTGAATTATAATTAGTATTGTTGCAATTATCGAGCTTGCCCGATGTCTTTTTCATCGTCGTATCCTTGCACCAGAAAGACCAACGTGTCTTTCGTAATAAATAGGCGCGCTTGCGAGACGAGTTCGTTCTTATCTCGATTGTGTGCATTCATGCCTGCCTACTCGTACGTAAATTTATCGTAAACACAAGTGCGCACGCACGCACGCATCGCGCTTATAAAGTGTTAAACAATAAAATTATCAAAAAGAACGAGCTCGGTATTTGAGGAACTTTTTCATTTACTTTTCATGCACTATTAACTATTCAAGATATTACCGCGATCTAAAGATTTTCAAAGACATTGCGCACAACTGTACTACACTTTACTTACGTAACAACGAGCATAAAAAATTAGAGTCGCTGCGGTTGCTTAACGCAGGCCACGTCTTTTTTTTCCTTTTTTTATAAACTTTTTGCTTTTTTTTTTTCTTTTACTATTCCGTTACGTTCTGATATTGCTCTTATTGTTGCTCTTATTGTTGCTCTTATTGTTGCTGCTATTGTTGTTGCTGTTGTTGTTGTTGTTTATAATAATCGAGCTATCGGGTATATTGTTTTAATAGCAGTGATAAGGAATTTATTTATAAATTAAATTGATGCTTATGAGCTTAAGAAAGTTAGCTGGATTAAAGTGAAGAGGCTGAGTAGATATTTTTCAAAATAATGAATTACCGTGTAATAGTTGCAGCAAGTAACTTTTTTTTTTCTTTTATTCATCACTTGTGTCCGAAATAGTTTTCAAAATATTAGAAGATTTTAATGACATTTCTCACTGCTGATGATTTTTTGTCTTCTGTTATTTTGACCTAAAGTTATAAATAAGAGAGCTATTTTTTAACCATTCAAATCTTAAATTTCGTACAATTTAAGCAGATGGGTTGTGCCTTAACTCGAAATAGCTTATTTATTTTAAATATTAGCGTAAATTGAAAATACCATCGATCTTTAACATTGTAAAATTTATTAAAATATTTGTCAAAAATATTGGTCAGCTTATTGAGCACAAAATTACATACACATTACAATAATTAGAATCATATTTTTTGTATTCGTTTATGGTTGGCACATTACTACATATCGCTTTATGTGTATTTACAATAATTTAAACCTACAAATGCCAATTACAGGAAATATTTCGTCTTAAGAGTCCGCATTTTCTATGATTCTTACATTTACTTTCTGGTATTCGTTACTTCTTTAAAATTTTATTTAAAAAATTTTATTTGAAAATGTCCAATGTAACGATTACTATATAAAAATATATATATATATATATATATATTATTTTTTGAGATAATATTTTAATTGAGATATTAAGCAATTAACATGAAGAAGTTGAATAATTTGAAATAATGAATATAATAATACGGTTGAATAAATTAATGTCAAATAAAAATAAATAATCTACAAAGGCTTATGTCGTTCGTGTAACAATACATGTATGATATTGGAATAAAGAACTTATTAATAATACAATAAAAGAATTGTAATTTCAATAATAGTGCACTTGTACATAAAATAGACAAAAGAAGTTATAAATTTCATTTCTGATAATATGTAAATTTATTCTTCACCTCTTCCTGGAATATTTTAAGTACCAAGAACAAATTGTTCTTATGTTTTTCTTTTTTTTTTTTTTTCTCTAATCATCAAAGCCTTCGTCGGCATTATAGAATGTTATTATCGAGTCTTAATTTATTATTATGTTGTAAATTGATATACAACATTTATATTATTCCTACGGATGCTCGTATTACCAGGAAATTAATCGAGTAAATGATATTTTTGTTATAAAAAAAAAAATTAGGGGATACTAGACCTGATATTTCAATGTCAGCTGCCATATGTGCAGAGTGTAAATATAGATATCGACAATACGAAATTACCGATAATTCATTAGAAATTAGTGAAAATTATGATAATGAGAGATATGCGCGCGATATCGAGTATTAAAAGATTTAAAAGAGCATTCTGATAAGACTTCCGCGCATCTTTTGTTTTTCGAGTGTCAGCGCAACGAGATGCCTCGGGCTTTCTATGAATATTTACATGTTTATGTCCTTTTTTTTCTTTTCTTTTTTCTTTTTTTCATCGAGCGAAGGCTAAGCCATTCGAGCAGTTATCTGCATCTAGATAAGTGACGAATATATTTTGCAATAATACTAAAGTGACCATGAGACGAAACTTTATAAGCAGAGTAACGCTCCGCCGATAAATGATAAATACATCGATCGATATATATGTTTTTTTTTTTGTTTTTGTTTTGTTTTATCTTAAAAGTATATGAATATATCGTATTAGCGTATTAGGTTTCAGCCTTTTATAATAATCAACTAGTTAAAAGCGCTAGTAATTCCAGTGGCTTGAATATCACCTTTCTCCCTTGCTCTCTGAAATTGTTATCGTTATTATTAAATTTAGGAGTGGCGTTATAAAATAAACACTTTTCGAACTCTTATTGAGCGTCAATTCCGACACATTCGAATTGCTTTATTATAGCCTTACAATATTATTAAAGTGATCCAGCTCTATTACAAAATTATTTTTCTCATCTTTATCATCACTTAATGCTAAAAATACTAACGTATAATTTGATTAATAATATAGACGAATATGTGCATTAAAAATTCTAAGGGAATAAATTTATCCGAACGACATGTCTCTATTTTTAGTTTTACACGATTGCATTTAAAAGTATCTATTTTTATAAGCTTTCGCGTCGACAATATTAATTTCATTGCAAAATAAAATCAATGAAACTCGGACGACGCGTCGACATTTACATTACAAATTTTCATTAATTTTTTTTAGGCAAAATCTTTCAATGCTAAAGCACATTGCGAACTAGTTATATGCCTCGCTTTCACAGACATTAGCTTCATTCCTTCTCCTTTGCTCTCCTTGCTTAGTTTATTTGTGGGAGTCAACAAGAGCAAGGCTATGTGCTACAGAAAATCAACCGAACTCTTCGTCGCCAGCACGCAACGCCTAAAGATTAATTGTTTTAATTACGTTTCACGCGCGTAAGCCAATTCTTTTTAAGAAAGCAAACACAGAGGAAGATTTCCTCGTTATGTGGTCAATGGGGAAGAGATAAAATAAACGTTGCATGAACGTTCTTTTGAACTTGCAGACAATGTTCACAATCGATTTATTTATACCGATTCTTCGTATGAAATTGCATTTTTTTCTTTTCTTTTCATTATTGCCGCAATACAAGACTACGAAGTGGACTGAAATTGAATATGAATTATATAACTGACCACAACTTGAAACAAATTGAAATAAATAACCAAGTTGTTTGTTATTTATAGCGCGGCTATTGCGAATATTGGTATTTTAAACATTTTAAACGTTTTACTTCTTTTTTTCTTTCTTACGTAGGATTATAATTTTCAGGCAAATATCGAGCTAATGAATTTAAATAAACGGATTCAATTCAGCGATTATAGCATTAACCGAACAAGATATTTGAAAAACCAACGCAATTTTTAACATCAATTCCTATTTTTAAATATCAAAAAATTTATATAGCCACATATGATTGTGTGAAAGATTTTCAATGATCGATTCACTCGGAGAGAGCTTGATTTACTGCTTATTTTTCCTAATTAAATTAAAAAATTATAACTTTTTATCCTCTTGGCTCTAAGCATTACAAATATTATTGATATTTTTCGACAAAAGTGCAAATATCATTATTTGTTGCAAATGAATTTTTAACGATTAATTTATGACCTACGCCAATGAAACTAAAAATATTGCTATGCTTTATTGAGAGGCTTTCAATGGTTGCGTAATAAGTAATACTCAATTATCATTGATCTCTAGAAAATTTTTAGAATATCATTTCCAATTCTATTCTAAATTATTGTAGATAAAATCATTTTGAAAATGTAGGCACGCAATTCATTACGCTCAGCAACATTGTTCTATATTAATGTTAATTGTCTTAAGTTTAAGAAAATACTTTAATAGGCATACAAATTTGGATGAGTATTATAAATTTTTTTATGCTTGCTATTGTACTGTGAGCGTATAAATTTTAAATGTAGATACAATTCACGTTGCTTTATGCTTAAATTTTTTCGAAATTTAAGTAAATCTAAACTCAAACAATAATTTCTGTGAGCTCTGAGCAATAACATGTATCTTATTGTACGTATTATAGATTCGTAATCAGTATCTATAAAGGAGATTGTACTTTGATATTCATATCATATTAAAGATATTTTTCAATGACAATGAAATATCATAAATTTACTGTATCAATTTGCAAAGATTATTCATAATCTTAGGCGCATGAATGAGAAAATAGATAACTACCTTTGCGCAATATTGATTCTACATGAAAATTTATTAAGCGTGAAAATATTTGCATTAAAATTATTTTATAAATAAATTTTACTTATTATGCTCAATGCTTTATTAGATTTTGAAAATTTTAAATCAATCTTTTAACAAATTTCTAATTATCCGTGGACAAATTCCACATATCGCACTTTATATAATGGCACGAGCTTCCATTGGCTTTACATATTTAAACGTCCATTAAAAATATAACAACATTAATAATAAGTCAGTTATAATGAAATTAATAATCACGCGAAATGTCTGCAGTTAAAAGTGTTGTGGTTTAAGATTTTTTCGGCAGGCAATTTCAAATCTCATTGCATAAGTGTATGTGTGGCACATTTGCATGATTCATAATACTTTGGCATACGCCAATATTTCGATATTCCGGTAATTGAAAAAATACGATGAACTAAGAAACATTGTCAATAATATTCCACGCATTATGAATCTGTACAATCAGTATACAAAATTCAAATAAATGCAACATTCCGGAAACAATAACGATCAAGAATAATAATATGTAGAAAATTTCTTTCGAAGATGCCTTCAATTTTTATATTTTGTTGCATTTCAGACCAAGTATCTTTAATGTAAATGCTGTGAATTTAATCTTATTTAATGAATCACTAATCCACGATTAAACAAAATATTTCATTTTACAAATACAAGTATTGTTTTCGACGTTTTAGACTCGTGTCTTTAATATATATATATATACATCAGACATGTTACTCTCGTACTAATACTTAAAAAACATTATTTTTATAAATGAAAAGGTATATTTTTTCATTGTATATTACAATAATACACAATGAGTAATCACAATTGGAAAACTATTGTTTTGGAGTACATTAGAATGGAAATAGGAATTTTTCAATCTTACGACGTTTAAGCACCAGAGCTATTGAATTCCTTGTGGGCAATGTAGATTATTATTATTTTAATAATCTCTATGCCATGAGTAGTAATATTGGAAATCAAATACATTCAAATATCTTGGGTATTTTATATGTAATAACTTTATGGATTCTCGCATGTGAGTGCAGTTTGTTAAAGTAAGTTTTTCATGCGAATATTTAAAAATAATTCATACCGCAGGATCATTAATTTCCATCCTCTAAATGTATCGCAAGTGCAACTTTTAATAAACTCTAAAAATATCATCTTTTTTTGTCAGAGTACGGTTACTCGAAAGTGAAAAAAAACGAACCCCAGAAAAACATCATTTTCACATTATCATTCAAAGAAGTTGTATATTTAATGATGATTCAGCTCGTAAAAAACGCTGAAATCTTTTTTTAACGCGCAAGTCTGACTGGAAATGGCATATTTTGTGCAGCGTCAGAGCTTTTCGAATCGTCTGGTAGTATTAATTACTAAATGCATATTCATTCCATACACTGTGTGAATGTGAAAAATTTCACTTATGAACAATGACTATCACTTTGACATGCCACTTAACATCAACTTACGAGCGGATATTGAGATATTGCTCTTTATGGCAAAGATATGTATATTTAGTTGAGGATTTAGGCTCATTTGTAGTTGTGAGCAGCAGATAAGTGAGAGAGAGACAGATAATCAGGTACGTTTCGAATTTTTTTTCATTTAACGCGGTAACTAGAGTACAGTTACATAACTTACTATAACTATTGTATAGTTGTTGTAGAAATTGTTATCGACAATTATCGACAGATGAATAAATTTAATCAATTTAAATGTCAAATTTAGACTGTTGTTTTATTGCAGCACCAAGCGCTACTTTTGTGGTTTTCCATAAATTCTGACACTAAGCTAAAAATATCTTACTTATGCGTACAAAGATGACAAATAGATGTTAAAAATTCGAAAAAAATAATTGATGTACAATTTTTTTTCTTAACAACCAACTAATCGTCATTATACCTGCGTGATATTCAATTGGACTTTGAAGATGTTCAAGTCATTGAAGAAAGCGATCAGTGGGGCAGCCTAATTTTATCCGTTGACGAAACCAATTTCGACTGCTTAAATTCTATTTTCGACAGCTTAATAACTGCAATGCTTTCATATAATTTTTCATCTTCGAATAAGACATTTTATGTAAAAATTTAAAGCATTTGAATAATTCACATTACAATCATTAATTTTACAAACATTAATTATCTTAATTTTTTTTCATTTATTTTGTTTGTTCATTTTAAGATTAAACTATTAAGTTTATATATTATTTTTAGAATGCGTTTATCAATTCCTAATTAATTATTTTATTAGTTGCCTCAATACACACGAAATAAAGCAAGTCTTTCTTAAAAAGTTAAACTGAATTTACCTTTTCTGAAAGCAGATAGAACATTTATTTGGAATAAGAGTTCGAATGTGATATTAAATTTCTCATGAATATAGAAAATTATTATAAATTAGCAAAAAAAAAGACATTATTGAAATATTTACAAATTATGTCATTAAATTGCAATTCCTTTCCTACGTTAAAATACTATTTTTTAAAATATATTATTATACACATATATACATACAATTTTTATTTACAAGTAGATTTTTTTATGTTATCAAGCACAACCTTCTATATTTAATTGAATATTATGAACAAATATCGTTATATCCATACTCATAAACTATTATTATTTTATTCTTTACTATTAAAACACATTATTTTTTTTTTTACCAAATTAAAAATTCTTATATCAAAGCTTAAATATTTATAAAATATTTTCAGAGTATCTTAAAGAAATAGATGGACAAACACATTTTCTTTATATAGCCGTCACAACATTTTTATTTGTGAAATATTTTCAATGATTTTTCTACGTTGATTAACAAAAAATATATAAAAAATTTTAAATCATTTAATGTAATAGTGGACTGGAATTTTAATGTTGCGTGGCAAACTTAAATTTTTTTATTTCAATAATTCAATTGCTGATTGCAATTTAATGCGCACAGTGAACATATTAATGCTAAAGAAACGTTTTCAAACAATAAGTGAAAAATAGAATATAAAACTTTTTACTTTGCTCCTAAGTAAAAATCGTAAGAGTAATATAATGTTATTATTTCATTTTATTAAATATAAATATATATATATATATATAAAATATTTAATATCAAATAAATATTCAACTTAGAAATATAAAGCCGTTACGAAAATAATTGCTTGTAGTTTTTATCAAATGATCTTTTATAAAAACGTAGAATGTACACTCACACGTAAAGTAGTAGCATGTAAATAATTATAAATAACATGACTACGTAACAAATTTAATTATGTTTACATAATAGAATCTATACTTTTCTGAAATTTCTTATTTACAGTTATAAAGTATCATTGCAATCATTATTTTCTGACAGTCATTAAGTAAATTAATACATAAGATAAGATATGGACTTGATAAACATATTTTTTCAGCATCTTCAGACTATGTAAAGATAACTCATAAATCATAATACCCTGAAAATTCTTATAGTGCTTTGAAATTCAATTCAGTTGAAAATCTTAATATAAAGTTTTATAATATCAGCGTTCGATTAAATTTATTATTAAATTCTATAAGTTCTTATGCGTTCGGATTATAATTGTAAATAACGTTGCTCTAATGCTTTGATTCAATAATGCTTTAAATAGTTGAGTAAAAATTAATGTACAGTTTAATCAATATCGAAGAGTATGTTAATAACATGTATTAATGATAAATGTATAATTTTTACTGTTAACACATTTTTTTTTTATCAAATTATACGTTAAGTGTACTCGTAAGTAATGAATATCGCATAAAATTGAATATTTTTAAATACATAATTCAGACGATTTATTCTCTTTAAAAAGAAATATTTTAGTCGTTATGATACAAAATTGTTATTAAATTATTTTGTTTCATGCAATACTTTGATGTCTCAAGAGTATTTGTTTGAGGCGTAGAATAATAGATTTTTGATTAGAGACAATTCGAAACTTAAAAATAATTAGCAAACATTCGCTATCATTTCAAAGAGTTTATTAAAAAGTCCAACTTACTCTCAACTTTTTTATTTATTAAAATGATTTTATCCTTTAATGAAATTATAAAATCTAACTGATTAAATAATTCCATTGTAAAAAAACAAAGTAAGCATTAAAACTGCCAACTGCAACTAATTTCGTTCGTGGATAACTTCCGATGTTTTTTTTTTCGAAAATTCAGTACATTTATCGTTAGTTTTTCTTATAAAATTTACTCTTATGATTTCGAATATTGATGAATGTCAGAACTTTTAAATGGGAGTAAAAAATTATGAAGTTTTATAAACGATAAATTATTGTGCATCTCATTATGGAGTTGAGCGTTCTCGGGAAGAAAGCAAAATCTTCAGGTAAATATTATTTGCATTGAGGATAAGATTCCAGGAAGTAAATATTAAAATTTCCTATGGATTAGAGAAATATATTCCCATATATTCGATAAAATTGACAATCAATTGTAGAGAAACGTTACCTGCGAAGAAAAATGAAAATGTCAATTACTAGACAGACATGTTCTCAATACATATGTGGTAATAATTTTTGTTTTTTTGTTTTACATTTATTCACAGAACTCGATGAAAATATTCAGATTGCAGAATCAAATCATGATTCAGTTAAAATGAAATGGGATATTATAAAATCATTGCATTACGGTAACAATTATAGCGAAAAAGTTGGCAGTCCTGCAAAAAGTTCGACTTCCTCATTTAGCAATCATAACATAATGTTATCAGACACCAATAAAAATGAGAATGTGGAGTATTACAACGATAACGAAGATCATGATTTATCGAATAATGTTGGAGAGGAGAATCAAGTGCAAATAGTTTTCACTCCCAGATCGCAAACTAATGACACGCGAAGTCACAATTCTCTCGTTCAAAATCTTCAGCTTGACATGGATGAAAGTCTTGAAAATTTAAAGTCAAGCAAGCACGAGAAGAAGCGTTGGAAATTGAAAAAAAGGACCAATTCCCATACTACAATTGACGAATCTTTGAAGACATCGTTCATTAATGTGGGGAAAAGAAAAAAGAAAAAGTTTTACAGACGCCTGAAAACTTCAAATTCAAAAAGTACTGTAACCACAAGGGAAACCAATTTTTCAGATAAAAAAACAGATCGACGAAAATTTAAGAGAGAAAAAAGTAATCATTTTTGCATAGAGAAAATTCATATAATATAATTATTTCTATATATATATAGAACGATTTTCATAATTCACGAATGTGTAATTTCGACCAGGAAATCACTCGTTGAATTAATAATAATTAGTTTTGTTGAAATTTTGCTGTCAAACGTGAGATAAATTAATCGCACTTGGTAATCGCGTGATAAAATTTTGAAAAATCGCTGAATTAATACGATCGTTCATACGTTTCTATAAATGTACAAAATGCCCGATAATAATAACTTTGCTAGCAAATCAATGATTTGTTCGAGCGTAACGTAAATGTACTTTCAGAGTTTAATATGATTTTTAGGTCTCGACACAATATCCTTGTTTCAAAAGCCACAATATCGAAAGCGCGCGAATGCTTTAAGATCGCGCGAGGCTCAACAGAATCCTAAAGATTTCATTGAAATTTATCACAACAAAGCTGCAAAAAGTGGAAGTTTCACTGCCATCTCCAGGCAATCGAAAGGCAAATCCGCGCAAATATCTCAGCTTGATAAAGATGGGGCAATTATCATCGAGAGCGACGATTGTAAGAAAAATGACGCCCCGATCGAGGAGGAGAGTATCGAGAATTTATTGCGCGCCAATGAAATGTACGAATTCATTACAAGTGTCACGTGGTCAACATTATTCCAGCGCTTGACAAGTGTATTAATATAATTACAGGCCGAAAGACGAGGAATTAATTAAAAGCGACGAGCCGATCCAAATACAGGAGCATCCGTATGATCAGCCAGGCTTGTACGATCCGTTTAATCAAAGAAATTATCAGATGCCAACGATGTCCTCGAAAATGAAGCGCGTCGACCAACAATATTACAATCGCTTTAATATTCACAATATCCCATTCGTTAATGGGACATCGATCTCGCCAAGTCACAATCTCGGATTGAACATTCAACAGGTTAATCTTTTCAGTCCCGCCCCTTCTATCTCCCCCAATAACTACGGACTTCCGTTCAAAAAGTCAATGCTCGCAATATTCGCTGCAATTGTGATTGCGGTGCCCGTGGAGAAATTTTTTGCAAACGGTCCTCTACGATTTTAGATCCTAAGTATCATAAAGACCAAGCAACCCACCATACCTGGAATAAGTCCTCTGCTCATACGAAATGTCTACAAGGGCACGAAACCAGTAGCCAACCTTTTCCAGTACATAAGCCACGAGTTTGCCAAATCCTGTAGAGCCTTCAATGCCATCAACGATAATAATCAGAGCCAAAAAAGCTTCTTCCGATATGAAAATGGCGGCGGCTCTGTCTCCTGCGATCAGTTACACACCAATCAATTGAATACCTCAACTCCCATTCCATTCAAGCAAAGCTTCACCTGCGAGCCGCTCTACGAAGAGGACGAGGTACTACTTCTAATACTGGCAATTTCAAAACTAATCGAAACCATTACGTTTTTTATTAATTTGAAGCTAGAAACCCAGTCGCTTTGATTTTTCACACGCAGTGCGAAAAGGTTTAAAATTCAATTTAATTTTACTTCGATAATGCGACAATTGCCTCAATCTTAAAATTAATCTTCTACTCTCTCCAAAATTTCATGTTTATCCAAGTCCTATATATATATATATTCAAAACATGAAAATATTTCCTTCCGAGCAAAAGTATTTTAGTTTCAATTAGTTGAAATTGCTTTTATGCGAGAAATCGAGTATCAACATTTTTTAATTTACGAAAATACCGCCTGCCAATCTATTATAATGTAGATCGTATATACAATTTACACAATTATACAATAAAGAAATAGTTATTTACAAATAATAACAACAATACAGGAAAATGAGAATTATTAACAAAAAAAATTAAAAAGCAATATCAACGCATTGGAAAACAAGATAAACTTTTCACATTTCAATTCCATAATTCTATTTCAGAGAAAACAAATAATATTTAAATTATATAAAGCCGGATAATTGTGCGATACAATTGTGCGTGCAATTAATTATCAATGCCAATTTATACTATGTAATTTTAATTTTCTCTATTTTTAAAAAGAACGTTTCCCTATTAGATTTGAAAAATCACTTCGTCGGAAATAACAAGAAGAAACATTTAACGAAATGTTCAAACATCAATCATTTTAATATTCATTTTGATTACAAAGGAAATAACGACGAAATTCAGACTTGCTTCAGACTGAAATTAATTTCTCATTTACCAACGTTTTTTTCTTTTTTTTTTTTTTAGAATACGACTTTTCTCACCTGCAATCAATTGACTTTATCAGATATATTAATTTCGCGCATAATTTGCACGGCTTCGATATTTAGCATATAAAACTTCCATCCGATTTTATTGGTGCATTGCATTCAATGAATAAGAGAGCATTCACGTGCAAATTTGTCTAAATAATATGAAAATAAGCATAAGAGGCAGAATAGAACGTTAACGGGCACTCGAATGTTAACGGGACGCAAGGCCAATGCGCCAAATAATTCCTTCCCTGTCGTATGAAAAAGCTTGGGAGTGGGCGTTTAGAAGGCCGAGCGGGCGCTGTACGTACATTGGGAATGTTAATTGTTCACATTACTCGTAGGAGAGCTACTCGGTGTTCTCCGAGGGTCGCGCGAAGAGCCAAGAGAGACAAACGGCGGAGAGCCGGGTGGAGTCGAGCGGGAACGCGAGCAAATGTTACCACCAATCCCAATATAATTTGCACAAGCAGTCGAAAAGCGTAAGCCTTTAATCTCCGATTAATTAATAAAAGCAGACGAGGCTATAGCGAGTGCCCCCTTCTTGATTTCCAGTTCCGGCAGCAATTTTGCAAATCTGCGTTCGGGGACTTGGGCGGAAACAATATTAATCACGCGACTGACGATAAGGGCATGATGCAGGTCTTCTCGGGACTATACGAGCAATTTAACAAAATGATCACGTAATAATATGGCCTTTTTACTTATATTGTTATATGTTGTGCTCGAGGAGGGGGGGCGGGGCGGGGGCAATAATTGAAACTTTTCTCGTATTGTTTTGGGCGCAGCGAGCACGGTAAGATGAAAGAGCAGTTGGAGAGGCGGAGGGACAAGTCCTTGTTAAAAGAATTGTCGGGGATGGAGGAGGCGCTAAACGCCAAGCAACAGGAGATCACGACGGTGATCAATCTCTACAAGGAGGTATTGCACCAAGTTCCCACGACTCTCGCGGTCGCGTTCGAGGTTGAGAGGGCAAACGATCGATCGAAGCCTCTTGCCCGAGTCTCGGGTTAAAGTGCAACGACACCTCGGCCCTTCTTAATCTTCTTCAAGCGAAAGAGCGCGAGCGCGGTCGATCGTTTCCTGGCACTCGCACCTCGCACCTCGGCAGGCACCTCGTGCCACCACCAGCTCTCACGGCCCCAACTCGCAACCCTTGCAGGTCCTCTTCCTGAAGAAGCAGATGAAGCTCCACCACGAGCGCAACAGCCTCGTGTGCATCGCCACGGAGGATCCCTCCTTCAATCACATATCGCGCACCATGAAGACGCAGCGCCGGGCCCAAACTGCGGGCCCGATCGAGGACCACGGCCAAGGGAAGTACCTGCCCCGGCGCCGTAGCAACAACATCAACGAGGCGCCCAATGCCCTGCAGCTTGTCGGGCTCCTCCGCCAGATTCAAGCTTTCCAACGTCAGCTCGTCATGGCCTGAGCTCGGCCAAGGCCAAATCGTCCACCACCTCTTTCTCTCCTCAAATCAACGTCCTTACTCGCCTCGTCCATTCTTTTATTAGTGCTGTCTCCGGTGATCCGACAATGATCGCACTCTGATTTACCGTGTCCTTTAATTTTTTTACTGCCTTGTCTCGTTATCATGCCGTCTTACATTGTGGGATAAAATAAAGTTCGTATTATCTGATCAATAATAACTTTATTTATTTATTTATTCATTCATTTATTTATTTATATATATATATATATATGCGCGTGGGTGGGTGGGTGTTTGTTTGTGTGTGTGTATATATATATATGTATGTATGTATGAGGGTGGTGCTGGTAATGCGGGCGTATATATATGTATGTATATGTATATATATATGGTATATGGTATATGTTTATGTAGCTGTGTGTGTGTGTGTTTATCTATGTATATATATATGTATATGCAACTATTTGTAGTAGCTATGCTCTCCCCCCTATCACAAGCATGTTTTTAAAAGTAGTAGTAGGTGCGCGTGTATATATGCAATGCGCATGTATAGCCGGCGTAAGTCGAGTCTGATAAAAACGTGAACGGGTATTATAATTTGATCCATAAGTTATATATCTGCACGCATACGCACACATGCGCGCGCTGATATATAATTATGAACTAAATGGTTATATCGATCTACATTGTTCTCGCCAGAGTCGCATCACGTTGGATTCGTATACACGGTAGATGATAGGCGCATATAAAACGTCAAGGTTTGTTTGCTCTTGTTGTCCATTTTTAAAAGATGTTTTATTTTCAATTATATTTATGTTCTGTATCTTTTTGTATTTGCCTTTGTTATTTTATTTATATATATATATTCAAATATGCTGCTGTTTGCTGCTTGCAATACATAAAGAGGGACCGGCCGTCGTGCCAATTTTACATAACCGACTATTGTTTGATTAATGGCATTATTTATTTATTTATTTTTTTTCAACACTTACTAAAACCCTGATTACGGCACTTTATTCGTACCAAAAAACACTGATTACTTAAAATGTGTATTAGAAAGCCTACATATAAAGTCTAGATATGTCGTTGTAACAGTACCATGATTCTGTTTTTTTTTCTCTCTCTCTCTCTCAATGTGGTCGATTATTTTTAGCATTTTTCATCACTTCCACATTAGCATGCCCTTGCCTTTAGTTTTGTGTAGGTTATGTAAAAAAGAAAGAAAAAAACACGTTTGTCACTAGTTATTTGATTTGATGAATGGTAAAGTGCTTTTTACTTTTTTGTTTTTAACAGGGTATAAAATGATTTTAAGCAGGTATAATACAGGGCATAAACTTAAATCTAAGTACATTTTTAAATAAAATCTGCTTCCTTACTCGAGCATTCCTTTTGATCTTTTGTACAGTGATTATAGCAATACAAATGATAAAAATATTTGCCGTAACGAAGATATAAGAATTAATCTCTGCGAGGAATGCAATTCCTACGTTTAAAGCTTTCTCCGTCGATCGTAACTATTAATTCAGTCATTCATGGACAAACATTCTTTCTCTCTCTTTTTTTTCTCTCTTTATTATTATTTATGTTCAGTACAGTTGGACTGACTTGTTGAGCTGTAATAATTCAATTGAAATAGCTTGTTGTACTGCAATTGTTGCCTAATATTATTAAAGAGTTTCACTGTCTCTTGGATGGCTCTTGTCTTTTATGTGCGTGAAATTTTTTGAAACAAATTTTGTGAACAAGTTTCGCTATTGAAATGTAAATTAGAGCATTGTCAATTACTCCCAATAAGAATAAAGTATGACGTAACCCTTTTAAGTATCGGATATACGAGCTGTCCAGCAGCAATATTTGAATACTGCAGTACTTGAGGTATTACAGTAATTGAAATTGCATTTATCGTAGTCCAACTGTAATTTTGTATATATCACAGACTGAAAAATGCTTTGGTCTACAAAAATCATTTCATACCGTAATTTTATTATTTTCAAAGTAAATTGTAGCGAAGTGATTTCGGATGAATTGTTATTGCTAAAAAAAATTTCGTACATATACAAAATTTTCATTTTGAACTTTTCGATAATAAAATACAGGAGACACGTTAGTATAAAAAAAAAAATCTTAAAAACTTATTTCTCTCAAACATACTAATAGACATCAAACTTGAACTCTCTCGGCGCATTCGCAATATCAAGCACATAAACCAAAATTTGTTCATTTCTATTGTAAAGGTTTTTACAACAATACTATGCATGTATAGTAATCGTTGATATTTATGTATGAAAATCATTTAAAAAAAAAAAAAAAACGTGTCACCAATGCTGCAAATGTAATGAATTTAAAAAATTGTTTAACAGTCAATAATACTCTTAGACAATTGTAACATACGACATTTTTTGGCCTTATAATATGCGAGATGCGCCAGTATATTTACAATTATTATAAAATTCGGTTTTAAATAAAGAATTTCGTATAAAACAATGATGAAGATACAGAGACGAATATAAAATATTATGAAAAAGGACCGTCACAAAAAAAAAAATGAAATATTGCTTAAACCAATTGATCAAGAATAATTCTATCGAAAAGATCTTATAAATCTACAGTACACATTTAACATTTGTTTAAAAATATTTAAAGATTCAATTGTTGGTTTAGCAAACATGACGTCACGACAGTTTGATTTCTCATCATTAGATACAACATTGCATTACTCTGTCAATAATAAGTTGTAAAATTATTACTCTCAAACTGCTCTCATTATTTTGCTGAACAATTTGAGTGTTACACAAGTATAGTAGTTTTAAGTATCTTCTAAATTAATTGGATTAATTTTCTAAAAATGTTTAAATGACTGTACGTAACATGCTACATATATATATATACATATACACACACGCATATATATACATATATATGTGTGTGTGTGTGTAGATATATAGATACAAAACTGAAAACGCAACACTCTATATACTCTTCCTTTAATAGCAATCCACTTGCAATTTAAATAAGTACAGGTACTTCTGTCATCAACGAGCTACAAAAATTAATAAAAACGATAAGTAGACAAGTCGTACATAAGCATATTTTTATTCCAATACTCTAAAAGACGAGCAAACCAATTCTTAATAATCCTTTTATTAATATTCACTTTTCGAATTCGTCGTTTAGAGTTTTGGCGTTCAAGTACTTTTAGCTAGCAAAGCACTGATTAATCTGAGTTTAGCTTTCGTCTGCTTATAAGATTCATAAATGGCGTTGGCCTGTGCTCCTCGAGTTGCAGTTAAATTTAAATTTTTTAAATTCTCGCGTAGCATTCGTCGCCCGGCGCGAGCCTCGAACTGCATTTCCAGCTCCTGGAGCGCTAGTCGAAGGCGCTTCTTCTTTTCCTTCGTGATTCTCTGCTGCTGCAATAACTCGTCCCTTAGAAATAAATGTTTAGACGTTAGTATTTTATGTGGGCTCGGAAAAGCTTGTAATGACTCGAATGACACATTTAAATGAACAAACTTTGGAAGCGAATGGAGGCTTTCGACGATCCCGCGACTACCCTCGCTGCTGCTATGTGGGCTGTCACTGTCACTCTGCAGTTGCTCGGTAGAATCGATGCAAAGCAAAATCCCTCGACTCGACATGTCTGGCGCGCTGGCTCGACGATGACGTTTAATGGCGTTCGATGTAAAGTCCATGGCCTCGTGCTCCAATATCGTCGCGAGCTCGAACATGCTGTCCTTGAAGCGATTCTGCCGCGGTTCCAAGATGGCGTACTGCGAATATTTCACGGCCCCAGCTCTTTTCAATAGTCGCCTCAGCGTGTCGTACCTCTCGTACAACGGACGAATGATGGTTCTCTCTTCTTTCGACAACACCCTTCCATATTTATTTTCCATGTCCAATAATGTTTTGCGCATCGCCTTCTTCTCGTCGAGGAGCTGCTCGTACGTCAGCTCCTCTACATTCTCCGACCTGCTTTTCTTTAAACGCTCGTCCGTAAGTTTGCGCTCCACTTCCTTCACCATTTCCGTAACCGTCGGAAATCTGTACATGTCCTCGCCGTTATTATTGTTTCTGTTGTTATTGTTGGGCCCGATCAAGAAAGCACTGACGAAGCCACCCCCCTTAAGGATCTTATGCTCCTTGCGCACCTTATTCAGCTCGGAAACAATTTTCTTGATGTCGCGATTGCTCATCTTATCGGAGTGGCTGGGCCGATAGCCGAAATTCTCTTCGAATTCGCCCTCGTACTTTTTAATTCGCTTCTTCAAGGTGTTGATTTTCTTCATGAGATTTGTCAGGCCGTACTCCTTGGCATTGGTAACTTCCTGTTCCTCCTGCTCGTCGCCCACATAAAATCTTCGAGGTATTAGTACCGAGTTCCGCGGAGAAACCATATTTTCAACTCGCTCGTCCATCACTTCGTCCTTAGTGGGAGTCATTATTCAATTAATCGTTATTAAATTGTAATTATAGGGCGCAATTATAATTGGGCTTCGGGAGGCTTACGTTTCTCTGTCGAATTTGAAAGCTCCGGTTGGCCAGGGTTGGATTATTGGCATCGTCGTGCTCGAGCGACGGGGCTCTCACGGGTGATGGAGATCGGCTGGGTCCGCTGTTTAGCATTTCCAAGAAACTTTGACTTTGCACGTGAGATTTGGTATCGCCAATCTCGTTTTCCTTCAAAAGTTAAGGGAAATAATTAGCTCCTCAATCACAAGCCCATTGCCATTAAAAACGTGGCACACTATAATTATTCATTCTAAAATATTGCACGTCAACGACAAACAAACAAACAAATGTATATATATATATATCTTTTCAAAATACCAAGCAAATACATCGTAGATATATAGATAGAGACGGAGTTTTATAGAGAAAAACTTGGGGAGGATTTTTTGCCAATTTGGCCAACGATAAAATAGAATCAATTATTGTGATACGTATGTATAAAAGCATTCTATTGGTGGTCACTTTTCTTTCCAAACTTTTCGCTTGAAATTCGAAAGGAATTGAAGCTCGTTGCGTTTACATGGCCAATTGGACAGGGCGTTAAGTATTCTCGGCACTCTCGCGATATTGGTATTGCTAAGCCCCGTCTCATCTTCTTCGGAAGTCTCAGCTTCAAGGTCAGGTGAGTTACCTTGCTTGCACTCGAGTCGAACGTCGAAGTCTTCTGGAGCTTTCTTCGTCTCACTTGCCTCCGGCCCCGCGGTGTCACGCTTCTACTAAATCGCTCGCTGTTCCTCAGTCGCTCGGCGTCACAATCGTACTTCTCGGTCGCGAGCACAGCATCGTTGGGCGAATGGATGAGCGAGGTCTTGGAGAAGACCGGAGAGACGTTGGTTCTCTCGTGGAGGGGCATATTGCCATGTCGCTGCAAATAGATTAATCGTATTTCTATGAGTGCAGTGGGTACGGCAATGCCGGGCCATCTCAAGTAGAGGGGTTAATAATAATAATAAGTAAGCAGAGGGCACGTAATGTATAAAATGGAATTTGAAGCGATCGTGGCAACTCATCATATTGTATGCTTGAATAAGAGCAGAAGGATCAATTCAAAGACAATTTTCATTAGTAGTTAAATAAGTGTGCGCTTATCAATGATTAGCTGCTAGAATTAAGAGCAATGAAAAAATTTACCAGTCCGTGGCCCATGTCTTTTTGCAATTTCGAAAGAATGTGATGATGTTTTGCACTGTTAAAGTCCTCGTGACTGCTAACCCGCCTAATGGTATCGGCAGAATCGGTAGTTGAGCTATCACCGGTCATTCTCTTACTGCTCTCCCAAATTCTCTCTTCGCTGTTGCTTCTAAACGTGACACAACATCAGTGAATTCCTCCAAATTTACGCAAAGCTTTGAGAAATGCTTTCAAGAAAAATTTTGCGCGCTTCAGATTTACAGCGCGTGAAAAAAATGAATAGCAAACGGTTTCTCTCTCTCTCAGCTTCGCTCTCACGTGCCTCTGTGCGAACGTGGCTGGCTGTTCACAGCTTGATTTGACGCTTGTTTACTTAGTCTAAATTTTCTCTATAATTAGCCGCGACAGACACTTGCTTTCAATAAAAGCTGGTAATGGACGCTGAGTGATTTTGCAATTAACCTCGACAGGTTTTAAGAAGCTTAGTTGTTGCGCTTAATATAATCACGAGAGTGTTTTCGTGTTGTTACATCATTAAGTGGCAGCGTTCAAAGTGAGCATAATGGATTGTTGCAGATGGAACGGTAATCGGTGCCATCGACTTGCTCATCGACGACAATTTAATTCTGCAATTACAATTCTCACATCTGCCGATTACGCATTGGTAAAAGTTCTTGCAACTACTAAGTGCGGAAACGAGGCAGTTGTCGTTACTCTCCTCTCGAGAATCTCAAATGTGCATACGCCGATCAAACGAAATCTCGTTAAATTAAGAAAGAAAGAAAAGAGATAGAGAGAGATAGACAGAGAGAGAGAGAGAGAGAGAGAAAACAAGAAATTAAGAAAACGCAAACGAAAATAAATACAAGTGCACGGAGGATGAGAAAGAATTGGTTGTGGGAACGCACCTTATCAACTTCCTTTCCTGCCCGCAGGAATCACGTCGGTCCTTCCGCTTCGGAGGCTTTGTTGTACCAATAAGTAGCGAAGTATCGGAGGAAGAGCCAAAGTCGTCCTTCGATTCTTTACAAACCTTGAAGTCTGAAGTGGAAAGGACACTGTTCACTGTGGACTCTTTGACACTGTAACCGACAAAATGGCAAAATCATAGTCAAGGTCGACCCCAGTCGGCGCACAATATATTCGCTTTTTACTCAATTACTTTGTACACACGTATTTACTGATCTTATTGTCTCTCCAGTTGGCTGCATGAATACAGATATAATTGTCTTATGTAATGTACGGCTTCTTTCTCGAAGCTTTATCGAATTGCAAGTCTTTAATAATCCCATCCACTCGATAAATAACAAAATCTTGGCGCTCAATATTTATTTGCAGTAAGGGAATGGCAAATTAATATTTGGCGCATTAAAGGTTCAATGGGATACGTAATGCTGGATTATTTGGCAACAATTGCTTTCAATTCTTGGAGCAGAATTTGAATTGCCGATCGACGTATTATAGGTCAATGATATTGCATTAATGTGCCAGAGAACTGTGATTTTCATTAAACGTTTCATTCGATTTTTAACGCAAAATACAATCACAAACAAACAAGCGAAATTATATCAATGCTGTATTATATTAATGTAGAATATATTAAGCGAGATTCATGCCTTATATTGGGACTCATGTCCCAATATGATAATAAGCGAACCAACACAAATTAAGTGTAATCTAACATTATAATTGTATATTGAGAAAAGCCGTCCGATTTGTTTAAAATTGGAAAATTTCACAAGAAAGCAAAATATCTGTGATATAATTTTTATCAAAAGGAAAACAAAGTCGATTATAGTTACAATTGGCATTGGCTCTTTACTTGGCTTTCTTTCCGTTAAAAGATTAAAATGATTTTACGCGTTTTATTTTTTATAGCTTCTTAAATAGCCATGATTTTATGAAATTACTTGAGGAATTGCCGGCAATTGAATTGCCCACGAGGAAGAAAAGAAAAAATCAATTTACAATGTTCATAATTTTATCGTATTAGAATGCAAAAACGGATCGTAAATTAGTTGCCGATACATAGCGAAGGTTTGCTCGTATAAGATCGAATATATTTTATAGTCACGGACATATTACTTTCCATAGCGAGTCCTTAATAGTATTTGGTAGCACATTCTTAACATGCAAATGCTCGTACGATCTCGACATTAAAGATAGCCATGAATGTATAAAGAGTAGCTAATGTGTGCAATATTAATCAGCGATAGAGACAATGTGTCCATACATCGGGAAATCAGTTATCTTAATGCTATATTAAGTTGAAATTAATTTTTCCGTTGCACCGCGTACATTCAATGAGCTCCCGTCTCGAACATTTTTGTCACAAATCACGCGATACATTGAATAAACGACAATCTAGCAGGATATCCTCCTCGCAGTATGCCTTTATATCCTCTAAAATATTTGTCTATTTCAAGATATTGTCGACCCGACAACTCAATGTAGCATTAGCATCTGCTTGCTGAATTCGTGATCGAGGAAGCAAGATTTTTACATCAGCCATAATCATATGGCTTCTGATAACTGTACTTTCTTCTCCAGTGTCGAAGCTACTCTCGACGTGCATTACGTTTTATAGGCTTTTTCATAAATTCAAATAAAGTATCAACGAACATGGAGGTTGAATTAATCACTGACAATTTATCCTCAACTATATAAAAGAGGATTCATTGTATGCAAATAAATTTGAAACTATTAATTGTTTACCAAAGTACAATATCTTTATGACAAAATGCATACATTGTTTAGGCAATTCTCCGTTTATAATGCAAATATCATTATCAGTTAGTTTAGTGTGTGTGTGTGTATAAGCCAACAGACCAATTCTATGTTAAAAGAGAGAGGGGGAAAAAAAAATTAAGTCCCTGATTTAGAAAAAAAAGGAAAATCGTTAAAGCATACGCAGATACGAATCTAATTGAAAAAATGTTCAGGTTGAGTCAGATTTGATGTAAAATAATAACTGCAATTCAAAGACAATAAAAAAATGTTGCACATATATTAAAGAAATTTTTCTTTTTAAACTTTCAAATTTTATTTCAAGTTCTTTCCTCAGAAGGCGAAACAAAAACTTGAAACACGAATAAAATTAACAAAAGGATTAATTATATAAAAAAAAAAAAAAAAAATGATACAATTTAATATTTAATAAAGGCTTTAAGAAACTAGATAAACCATCATAAGAATTATAAAAAAGATAATAAATTTAATAAATTTGAAACGTATGAAATAATTAAAGAATATTAATTGAAAATAAGGATATTTCTGATTAGCAAGGGTTTATACTTTAGAATTACATTGTCCCAAGAAAAATGCTATAAATTTACAGTTAAAATTTAAGAAAACTAACTGTTAGATTAACAGTGTCAGAACTAATGAATAAGTTAGTTAAAATAATGTAATATATTTAATTGGCTGTAAAAATGAGAAAATGATTTTTCAATTATTTAAAATTGATAATGAATTAAATTAATAAATATAGCAATTACTATACTATAACGTATATTATATAAATATATCAACAGATAATCAGTTTCAATTGGAATTGCTAAATCTAGTTTTCAAAACAGTAAGGCGCAAAAATTTTTTTGAAAAAATATAATCGTAAGAAAGTAGCTATGGAGAATATAAATAGAATATAAATAAATTGTACAAATTGAATGGAAATTAATTGGGAAAATCTGTACTGAACCATTTTTTAATTATTAGCTCCGACAAATCGAAAGTTCGATATATTATAATAAATTATTTTGTATAACCGTGGCAATGCAATGTCCCAAGACACCTTTTTTTTTTTAATAGATTGGCGAAATAAATTTACAGTTTAAAAATAAAACGTTTAAAAATATATTCGATTATGACAGGAAGAAAACAGCGCGGGCTTTACATAAATTATGAACTGCAAGATAAAGTGCATTATATAACGATATAAAAGTAATTCAGGACATGTATACTGTATATTGTATATTGTATATTGTAATACAAGACAAGTAATTCAAGACAATTAAAATTGGCTGGTACGTACAACCAGTCACTATAAGATATCTGGGAATGGTCGACAGAGTTTTAATAGAGAGACCGGGAAGCGTAAAAGCTTAAATAGAGTGAAGTAGAATGAAAAAAATAAAAAAATAAAAAATAAAAATATATAATGGAACGATGAAAAATAGGCTATGAGCACATATCCTGGATAGATCGGCCACGAAAGAGTATAAAAATAAAAGTGACACTTTAGCATTCGTAATGATCCGATGAACTTGAATGAGTCGCACATATCAAATAGTGCAAACTGCAATTGCAATAAAAATAATATTAATAAGAAATTCATGTAGTCTAATGTAAGGCGGTACAGCAATGAATAATAATAATGTAGCGATAAGTTTGTAATTCTCAGCTCGGCTCGCTATACAATACAAGTGAGCTTTTTCAATAATAGAAAACAGCCAATGTACCATAGTTTTTTTTTTTTGCAGATTTTTTCATTACCATCGAGCAGAAAAGTGCTATTGTCTTGTATTTGAAATAGCTCGTGGAAATATTTGGAGCTTTAGGCAACGCTTTAATCAAGCGATTATCAAGCGTCGAGAATCTTTAAATTGTAAATCTTGGACGACTCTCTTGGCGAGCGAATAAACATTATAGGAAATATCTGCGTTGGTTTGGGCTTTTCGCGCTTCTGCGATGTAACGCGAAATATCGTTGGAAGAGTAGTGTGCAACGATGCTTAAGAATGAGCTAATAAACTCATTTGCTTTATTATTGGCCATTGAAGTAAGCGACCTATATATATATATATATATATAACAGTTCAGTATACAAGAATTTCTATTATTACACTTATTCCAAGGAATATTATAGTAAAAGAGTAGCTTTCGTTAGTAGCTTTTGACAATTAAAGTGTTTACATCTCGCTATTAAAATGTATATTCTCGACGATGTTAACAGCCACTTGGGTTGAGCACCACTGCCCTAATATTTATATCGCCAATTTGGACGAGAACTTTGTAAAGCTTCTTACTTAAATCCGTATTATTAAATTACGTATATTGATTTCGATGCCTCAAATTCGTAATCACGAACTTTCAATTTTTTCCTCAATAGTGCCCTATTGCGCAAGTGGAGCCGTAATTACATTCATCGATACTTCCTTCTTTCCATTGCAAATAATTTATCAATCCCGATTATTCATTAAACATTAGGAATAATCTATAGAACATAAAAAACACAGGCACACGGGGATTAATATGATTTCTTAAAATGCAAAAATTTCCTTTGAACGTGATAATTATATTAACGAATAAAATATTTCATCTCATTCGAGTACTAAAGCACACGAATTACTTGTAAAGCCAACCTCTTGCTATTTCATCACATTACAAACGTCAATATTTTTGTATTCACTACTATCGATAATAAATGGATTTTTTATTTTTATTTTTATTCTTTTAATGATTTATCAAAATAATGCAATGAGTGCGCATATACTTGGGAGTAATGAGTGTGTATAATCGAGCGAAATACCAATTGGTAAGTTTAATTACGTATCTCCATTACAGTTATTAATAAATAATATTACGAATTTCAGATATCTACCTCAAAAATAGCAGCAAAAATCTTTTTTATATTAGACATTCGATACTAAGAGTTATTTGTAATTTGAACAATTTGTCGACGAATGCGCTCCTTCAAAATGTTTTCATATTAAACTCGATGCAAATAACGGAACGAAATGAAATTAAATAAAAAGAAAAAACAAACAAACAAAAAATATTGTATTAATAATTTCAAAAGAAAAAAAAAAAAATACATTTAATCACTCACTTTTCAATGAACTGCTTACACTGTTTACTATCTAGATTATCAAAACCTTAGTGAATCATAAATAACACCGTTGGTATTAATAGCCGTTCAAAATAAACATGAAAAAATGTCAGTCTAGGAGCATGAAATCATCGTTAAAATTTACTCGAATAACTAGAGCTTGGAATTATATACATCCAACATTATTTCTATGCACAAAAATAAAAGGCCATTTCAACTTTATGAGGGACAGCTCGCGCTGCTCTTGCCTCGCCGAGCAAAAAAAATCTTTTCCTAGCTTGATTATTTCTGGCCTCTATTAAGAAGCAATGAAAAGCGGATGTTGTATCATTTCTTAAAATTACACTCCGCTTATCAATTCAATGAACAATTAATGGCAATGTCATTGGTAGTGCGCTCGAACAATGGATAAGTCATAATTCACTCCCAAATATATGCTTTACCTACGATTATACGAGTGTTGCAATAAAAAAAAAAAAAAAAAAATTAACGGATGATCGTCGGCTAGAACTTGTTAAGAAACTTAACTTTCGTCGGGTTTAGCATTGGAAAATTTTCCAAACTCTAGGTACCATTACACGTTATGCTGTCATGCATTTATCCAGTGGACTTTATGCGAGCATTGTAAGCTCGCAAGTGAACACGATGAAACTATTGAAATAATTTATATACTTCGTTATCCCAGCTCTATCAATGTGGCAAAAAAAAAAAAAAAAACGAATAGATAAAATGCATTCGATACTACCTCGATAAAGTTACTATTATGCTGTGTATGAAGACAATAGTGCAAGGATTTTCATTGTCTAGCGTATTATTTTTTTTTGGCAAATTAGAATCTTAAAGTCTAATTACAATTAAAAGGCTGACCTCCATTACATTATACATTGCACTATATGTTAAAACGCCGAACTCTATAGTGGAAAAGTTGGCTCACGCGCGATTAAATTAATTTAATCTATTTAACTAGAACTTTACCTCCAGGACTAATGACAAAACAAAAATACGCGCTCGGTCTTGCAGATGCGTTAGAACATAAATGAAATTGATCGACATCGATGTAGGATTCTTATCTGGAGGACCGTGCAATTTAATTTGAGGCACTAAATGTCTTTTATAAAAATGTCTTCTTATCCATATCATCTGTATTCGCAGATCAGACTCTTACGCCACGTTTTTCAAGCATACTCTACACTCGTACAGAGTTCTTCTTATTACTTAACCGTACAATAAATTAGTTTGTTTGTCATAGGCTGCGGCCGCATCATTGCCAATGATGGAATTCGCAATTCGCAACAACTCTGATAAATGTCACATGATGCATCCGCTCGATTATGCATTAATTATACAGCCACGGTGCATGCAATTTCAATTTGCGGACGATCGCGAGCAAAAGCTCACACTGCCTAATCTCCTTCAAGCAAAAAGCCTCAAATACTCGAGTCACGACTTTTGTTGCCCCCCGTTCCACCAGCCATTGCTTCCAAACAACAATGCAAAACCCCAGCCCCCGAATTTTTCGCGTCTCCGCATCACAAAGCGCCATCAGTCCCATACTTTGCACACTCAACACACACACACACACGCGCGAGGTCCCCGTAGTTTTGCAATGTCAAACCCCCTATTATATACCCTCCCCTCACTCGACTCCCCTCCATCTCTAAAGCAGAGCCAGTAAAGCAGAGCTCGGGAGCCGATAAAGCCTTGCGGGTATAAACATCGGGCGTACTATCATTATCGGCTAGAGATAAGAAGTGCCAGCAAGGGTCTCGAAAATTCGCAGCTACGCAGCCGGACAATTAACGACGGGCGCTTCACAATGGCGCTCGACAACAGCAGGAGCACCTATAAGACATCAAAATCCGAGCACCGCGCAGGTAGACAACCACCACCCCCCGCCCGCGCCCCTCTCCCACCGCTGTCCACCGTGTCCTTCCACGGCTCCTGTCTGGCGCGGACGCACACGCGCACCAACTCTACACACAGCCGCTCGCTCTCTCTCTCTCTCTCCTTCTCTCGCTGACGACTCGGCGCTGGCAATAAATCGCGATCCGGGCCTACGGCGATGATGACTCACCGCATTTGGATGCAGCGGCAGCAGCGGCGACCGCTCTCATATGATGACGAGGACCAGCTTTCTTTTCCAGTGCCGTGCCGACGGCGCGAAGACGATCTTCTCGAGGCAGCTACGGCGCGGCATTTATGGTTCGCTCTCGCGGCGATTGATGATGCTTGCGACGGGGAGCCTCCCCAACCGAGCTCCACGGGGCTTCTTCTCGGCGACAATGGCGCCGCGGTATAACTCGTCCTCCTGACTGCGCTCGGCCGACTGCCGAGTCACGGAGCGACGCG
>JAPYYT010001335.1:0-28477 GCA_030522565.1 Ceratosolen corneri
CTCTCTCCCCCTCTGCCATCCTCTCTCTCCCTCCCCCCCCTGCCATCTCCCCCTCTCCCCCTCTCCCCTCTCCCCCTAGATATCTCTCTATCTATCTGGGCATAACACTGATTGCATCGGCAGACTTGTTGCCCGTTTAAATTGCAGATACGATTTGTCCGATGCCTTTATATTTTCGAGTACCACCCTTTCGTTGCCTACATACCTTTATGAAATAGGAAATGATTTTTTCTTCCTTTTATACGGCAATTGGTGGCACTTTCTTACAAGCCAATGCTAGCTATTTCATGCATTTCTAAGGAACATTCACATATTCGTTGTACCATTAATAAATAAAATATTTATACTTTATTGAACAAAATATTTCATTCGTTGCTTAGTAATTTATTATAAATCATAATTTCTTATATCTTATAATTGAATATTAGATTTTTTACAAATAAAAATATAAATCAAATATATATCTTTTTTTTTTTTTTAATCATATCTAAATTCAATGTGGGTAATCAAATATTATTATTATTATTCGTTGCAATAAAGAGATTGATTGTAAGGAATATTTTTATATTTATAAAATTGGCGACTATGTATTTATAATTCTTCGTTATGTCGATATGTTATTAAATTAGTCAATGAAATAAAGTTCTAAATTTTCAATAATATGTTGTTAATGTTAGGGAAAATTGAATTCTTCGACAATATTGATTGCAAAATAGTTCAACGGTTATTTCCTTTCTTACTGGAAGTCGAGTTATACAATTATATTTTCATAAAAACTTTCAGAATACATGCTATACCCATATCTTATTTTATACACAAAAATCTATGAAATAGAATCTTATATTTCTCAAATATATATTTATTTCTGAAATATTGGTGTGTAAATACAACAACTGTTTGCACTCTGTCATTGGACAATATGTAAAATGATATTTTAAGTTATAATTCAGAGCGGAAATTAAATGGAATTTATATTGGAATCGACTGGGTTGACAGAACAAATGTTTTGGAAAATATCAATAAAAAAGTAAAGGATTGATTTGGCAAAGTTTTCAATGAGGTTCCGTTGGTGCGAGTAGTATATCAACACGAAAGGGGTAAAAACTTTCAAAACTTTCACACGGTTCCACGCGTATCTATTGCTCTCTCGGTAAACACTTGCGATTAGAAATTTCGCTCTTTTTCACATCTTTTATCTCCTCTCCTTCGCCTCAACACTACAAATACTTTGGATTCTCAGAAAGTGACCGTTATATTATTATACGTTAAATTACTATACGACGCTTTTACAATCGGTAAAATTTTGCCGTCGTCTGAGAGAGAAAAAAAAAAAAAAGAGTACCGCAACCCCTTTTTTTTGCTGCTCTGTAAGGGATGAGAGAAGGCAAAATAGACACAACGTGCAACGCTTCTGTTGTAGAAATTTTACAGGGGGTTTACATAATAAGAAGTGGAGCTGTAACTTTATAGTCCTGACCTTCTCTCTGCTCTTCCACGCCTATACACTGCCAGCACTCTTAACTTTATAATATTGTCGGTAATTTATTTCCGTTATAACAGTATTTGGATAATACCTAGATTCATGATTTTTCCAAATCTATATTTCAATATTCAGCTTTTATTTCAAGAGAATAAGCGTGTGCAGAAGCGTAGATGAGATAACGAAAAAATTGTCGCCCAATCGATTAACCTCGTATATTACGTAATTGTTATTATGGTTATTAATATTTTAGCAATTCCCTCGACAATTTTGAAATTAAATGGAGATTGCGAGTATAATGAAAAATCTGTACTCTATATACATTCGGAGCAGCATGACAATTTCATAGATTTTTTTTTGAAGAAATTACGATGATAATATTCTAGCATTTATGACCAAACTTAATGGTAGGTATATTTTATTTAATTTTATTATATGTAATATTTCACGCGGTCTTCAACTTAAACGATGAGCCTTTCAAAATTAGAATCAATATAAATTTTATTTGGCAATAAGTTTTTTTTACGATGGTGTTAAACTACTTTAATATTTTAGAAATTATGATAACTTCATAATTACGAGGAACGATTAATTTTTTAATATAAATAGTGTTTATATATTATGAGCATTAAGGGGGCACATATTTTGAGAAATATTGTAAAATAAATTCAAATGAAAAATAAATCAATTTTCTGATTTTAAATAAATAATGACAGATTATTATTTTCAAAATTAAATCCAAATTTTACTTACTGATTATACAAATACCATTTAAATATTTAAAAAATTTGCTTCAATAATAATTTATTCGAGTTTTTTTAACTTTTAATAAAATAATATTAACTTTATGTATAATTTGAAAACATTATCCGTTAAATATGACTGTGACAATTTGTAATTATACATTTGACATTTATAAATTTTATTAGAAAATTCTATTATTTTCGTATAATTACATTTATTTATAATATATTTATATTTACAATACATTTATTTATAATATATTTATGTAGTAGTGATTTTATGCTATATAATGTTAATACTAACTACTTGGCCAACATTGATAAAATAAAATAAAAAACATTCAATTTTTTATGTTTTATTATTATAAAAATCTGTATCACCTTTTGCATCTGTCACTCTTTTATTATATAATCCTCTTTCTGGAATCACTGAATAGTCTACATTTTCAAGACGAGAGTAATGGTCGAATTCTCCAAGTCAACAACAAAATAATACAAGAATCAGTGCATTTACCATTTGTCACTACCATTCAAAATCATAATGAAGCGTTTGCCTTATTTTCAGTTCATATTGAAGAAATAAAAAGCATTTTTCATATAACGCATGCCGTGAAAGAATACTATTATTAGGTTCAATTTGTTAAAAAATTTTTCGTTTTTGTTCTAACGTAAATAGATGGAAATATTTTGAAACGAACTTTTTGTTATCAATTATAATTAATGATAAAATTTAATAACCGAATGAAAGTATATTTTATTTTTAATAATAATAATAATAGTTTTTCGTGATATTAAATAGACAACTAAACAAAGGAGAAAAAGCTTTCTCCGTACCAATTAATTTATTATTGTTTTAAATTTGCATACATTATGACAATCGAATATATGATTTTTCGTTAATTATATATTCAAATAAATAAGTTTATAAACAAATTTAGTAATATATATATATATATATATATATATATATATATATAAAGGAAAGTGAAGTAAATATTGTTAATAAAATGAGAAATAATCTCCTAGGTAATTACAAAATGGAATAATGATTCGAAGGCATTACTATTGTATAATTATGGGTAATTTTATGGGTCAATTATGGTAGATTGCAATTGAATATTAAAGAATAAAATATATAATAAAATGGCCATTAATGTCACGTACATGATTCGCGTTTGCACGTATAATAATTAATTTTCTAAGAAACGGGGATATAAAATACACTCGACTTGGTTAATTGTACCATATCTTAGCTGGAGGTTCATTCAATTCTGAGAAAGAGTCGATAACCCTTTCGCAGCTACCGATTGAATTTGTATGGAACCTTTGATATATCCTTTATTTAATTTATAAACACACTTTGGATAAAATTGTTTTTGAATAAAGTGTATACAGATGGTTATAAATTGCGAAAGAATTGAAAATATGCCTTATTGTATATTTTTACTTTCCATTAGATTCCCGGATGGATTAAGGAAGCATTATTATGTAAATTTGCATAATTTGTAAAGGTTTATGTTTAAATTAGTTATTCCTTTATCATTCGCTAGTCATTCCTACCTCGAGCAACATTCAATGTCCGACAATTGAATAATGTTTATAAATTATAAATACACATATATATATACGTATATATTAAAAGCCAGTTAAAGAAGATGGGAAGCTGTGAGTAGCAACAAAGCTTATGATCGGTAAGCCTTGTAATTAAAAATAGCTCAACTATCGCTATTATTGTTTAATGTAGATGTTATATGAGTTGGGTATTATTGGGTAGGTACATGGGATACGCATAAAGGTATTCTCGATGAGATAAAATACGAGGAAATAAAAGGAGCAATATCATTGGAAATATATAATCTATACGCGTAAAGAGTTGAAAGAGCCTCGTCGTCGTCGTCGTCGTAGCATTAACAATCAGTTCTTGAAATTTTCAACTTACCGTTCCATTATGAGTATTAGCACTTAAAAACGGATAGTACAGCAACAACAACTATATCCCGTCTCTTTACATAACTGTCGTTTATGATGACGAGGCGATGGTCCTGCTCGCAACTATTCTCTCATCGGTGAGTTAACTGCGAGGAAAGCCTCTTCCAACTCACACCCCCGGGCACGTTAGCGAGCCCGGCAACAATATCAAAACGGCTTATGTACTGTTGGACTGTTGAGTCAAAGCTAATGAGAGATCCAACGACAATCTGCCAGCGTCTGACTTGGTCTTGAGCGAGTGCTCGAAGGCCGTAGTAGTTTGCTCTTTTGTGGGAGCATGATTTAGAGGAGAGGATTCGAGGGAGAATTTGCCGCGAAAAGGTGCCATTGTACATGACAGTCTAATATGGATGCCTGAAGATTGTAAAGTTCCGAGAGAGCGGAGAATGCATATTTAAGGCAACACTCCGAGGCCCTTTGTATACGTGTGGCACACAATTGTGTGTGTGGGGGGAGGGCACGAATACACGTAGAGGGCGATTCCGTGGTTGCGAGATGTCATCGAGATGAGGAATAATAGTCTGCGTAAGATATTTTTGGATTTGCAGATGTGACAGGATTTTGGAAGAACTGTACATTGATATTGTTGTTTCATTTACCGACCGAGTGATTTAATATGGCCATATTAAAGCACTCGATAAAGGCTTAACAAATAATTTACATATACCGACAATTTATTATATTTCATTATTAAACAAAGAGAAGAAAGAAGACAAGAAAGGGGAATGTGCAAAGAAAAGATGGAAAATACAAGGCATATATAAGTAGAGTAATGTTTTATGGCCTTTTGTATCACGTGTGTATTTATTTATGAGTTTTCTAAAGTTTCAATCAACCAAATAATAATCAACAACGTTAAATTATAAAAATAAAGATAATATTAAATTATGATTTATATAAATATAAAGAAGGAGAAAAAAATATATATATATACGTATAATGATAAGAGAATATTCTAATTTATGGCGAAGATGAAAGTAAAAATTGATAACTTGCTTACATTTATGATCATTAATATTATTTGTTAAGTATTTTTATGTAATTTACTGATTATCTTCCTTCTTGAAATCCTCTCGTATTTATCTGGCCGTCGAGTTTCTAAAACCATTAATTTTTTCTAATTAAAAAGCACATTTGAATATACAGCTTCTTTTATTCATGGATAAGATATATAATTGATTGAATACGAAGCACATTTTTCTCGCTCCGAATTGGATTAGAGTACATTCCCCCCCCCCCCCATTTTCTTGAACAATCCACTAGGCTGAATTTCATTCTACAATTTTACTTAATAAATAAACTCGAGGAAAATGAGGAAGCAAAATTCTGGCCTCTTTCCGAAAGCGGCCACACCTACTCGTGTAATGATCGTCCGGCATTCAATTCTTACTGCATTACTCACCAATTGGCTGGGGGGTCGAATAATGAAATTGTCAGGAGAAAAAGGAATTATCTCATCGACGCGAATGTTGATTTTTCGACGCATCCCCTGGAAACTTTCACCTCGTCCAAACCGATAGTCACTGACCACCATCCGCGTTAAAAGCAGATATGAAGCAAAAAAGTGCACAATCGCAGGATCCATTAAGAGGGTATTGGTGAGCTCGGACAGGGGCTATCCATTACGCTTGTATAGTCACTCAATCGCTCGTCGGCGGAATTCGGACCTATCAATCTTATGTGTATATTCAGGGGAAAAAAAGTAGATAAAAAGAGAGGATGTAGGGAGGCTATACATTTTATTGAAAATATCCGAATTCGGAAGTTTGATTGTTGAAGCACCGTTTTACCAATTACTGATTAAGTAAGAATGTGTACTACAAATATTATTATTATTATTATACATACAATAGGCAAATATTATAAAATTATATTAACAAATAATTTAAAAATTACATCTTAAGTTTAGATAGAGTATATCGAAAAAATGTTTGGAATGTACTATTAAAAAGCGTAATATCTATAGTTTAAGTAGCGTGTACGTGCAATTTTATATAAAGTAGACTTAACTTAAAGTAATAATTCTTATTATGCTCGCAACAAGAAATATTAAATTAATAAGTATGAAACAATATTTATATTATATTTTATTAGATAAATAAAGATTAATATATATATAAAGATATATATATATTTCAACGCAAACTGTTTTAAATGATATGAATAAATTACCTCAACAATTGATTTATACGCAATTTATTGTTATTAATATTATTGCTAAATAAAACTCAATACACAAGCAAAAATTATTATATTCCAGTAAATGAGACGCAAATGTAATGTTTAATACAATATTTTAAACACCTAAAAGCTCATAACATTGTACGTATCTTCACAAGTAGTGAGAGTTATCTTAATTACTTCAATCGCAATTAATAATCTAGTGCACAAAAGCCTTCACTCCGAGAGTGAATTACAACGAGAAAGCGACCGTATACACAAATATATATATATATATATATGTAATTTTAATTATTTATAACGGCTGTTCAGTTCAATATGACAATCAAAATGTCTATGCATAGTCAAACTCATACGTGATTATGTATCCATAAACTGGCAATAGTATTGTCAAGTTTAATGAGCTATGAAATATAAAGTTGTTGAATATATGAAACGAAAGAAAATGACTAGTTTTAATTTAATACAAAATTTTTTAATTTTTATTTTTAGATGCAACAAACTCTGTTCTATTTTAATCATCGTATTTATTCATAATAATTATATAAATATGAGAATCTCAATTAATTTAAGAGTTTTCATTATTTTCTTATTATAAATTAATTACAAAACTGCTGTATCTTTTGCTTACTTTTTTATATTCATTAGATAGTGATTATTTAATGTTAATCGTAGAGGGCATAAAATCGTTCAAATTATCAAATAATACAATGTTTTGTAAGTGTATATTAACGATTGTAACGAAACGTCACTTTTCAAAAATAAATATATAATATATCTGTAGAAATCTTTAAGTAATAGAAAAAATATAAATAATTTGACGAATTGACAACTAAAAAATTTATTAAATACGTCTCTTTTAGATTTTTGTAGTGTTAAAATATTATAAATTGCGCATATTTTATTAATTTTTAATTGAAAATGCCTTTTTCAATGATAGTATAATTTAAAAGAATGCAGAGTTTAACTTTTCTGTCTACAATTTGAGAAATGTTTTAAAAACTTATACAATAATTATAAAAATATTTTGTACAAATTAATAAATAAATAGGATTAAATATTTGGAGAACAAAAAGGTATTGAAATGAAATAACCTGAAAAAAACTGAACTCATTCAAAAGATAAATGTATTTACAGCTCCAAATGGTATTGAAATATGGTTACTTGTATCACACCCTTCATTCTTTATTTTTTACCTACGTTTTTTCACTACAAGCTCAATACTGTTTATATTTTTTATATATATGTAGATGGGTATAATGAAGCCTTTTTCTTTGGCACGGATAGTATATTCAGTTAATTAGGCGTGAAAGAAAACTAAAAAACAATAGCATGTGATAGAAAAGCCCGTAGAAAGTTTCGTTAAATCTCAACTTGGGTCAAGTTTTCGAACTACAAAGCCAACTTGGCAATTATACACATGCGCGCGCACATTGTCGACAATGACAAAGTCGCGCAAAATGACATTCAATTCATAACGAAGAATCCATCTAATTATGAATATATGAAGTACATTTGAAAGAAATAATATATATATATATATTCTATTTTCACGTACCTTTTTTGTTTCTTATGCGCTTATAGTAAGCTTCGTAATTTTTATTAGCAAAATAGACATAGGTGTAGGTGGAAATGAAGGGACAAAAAGAAGAAAAAATAGGTATCAAGCATATGGGTTAGTTATATGATGTTTATATACATAATAAGTCACTAAAATATTTAAAAGCGAGTAGCTTGCAATTTTCCATTTTGTCTTTTACCTTTTTATCCGACCAATATGTGGCATTTGTCAATACGCGTGAATTCTTACAATTTTTCTCTGTCTCAATGCACAGATGTGTACAGAATATTCAGAAAATGAGAAATGGCAGGTAACGGTCGCATAATAATTGCAAGAAGAAATTACGTAACTTCACTCTGTACCAATTGCGATATGGTTTAGAAAATAATTATTAAATTTAATTAAAATTTATAATTCAGGCAAGAAAGACACATGTAACTCTATTAAAAATATACATAACAGTATATGTTATCTTTAATTAAACAGACATGGCTTCAATTAAAATATATGATGACTATTTTTGTTGAAATTGTTGCTCTTCGCCAAGTGTCTAGATGCACTTGTTTATTAATCTTGCGACATTATAAAGAAGTAAATTATATATATTTACGAGCTAATTATTATTTTAAATAGGTAATTATTATATATTCATGTAGTACAGTTTCGTAAATGAATTCATAATACATAAAGAGTAAGGATTTCGCTTCATAATTATAATGGAGTGATCTGTGCATTATAAATATTTATGTATGAATTATAGATGAAATATCTAATAAAATTTCCAAAAATTCGTAAGCACAATACATTTGTCCAATCAATTTTACGTGCTAAATCAAATATCTATTTTTAAAGTTTAATCATCAACATTATTAGTATTACTATATTGATAGAGTATTTATAATTACAATTAATGCATTAGAGCAAATTTTATTAAAAAAAAAAAATGATTTTATATGTAAGAAATTGTAAAAATAATTAGAATTGAAAATTTATTCGTTGAAATATTAATTTTGTTTAGAAATCAGAAAAGTTTTTTTTCAATATATTTTGTTATTCTGATGTCAAATAAATTCTTCCTATTTACATTTAAAATTTATATTAAACAAAAGGCCGAATCTTATTCGTAAAGTTAATTGTTTTATGGATTATTCACTATACTTTTATTATCTTGTATATAAAAACGCACACACTTGATTAATTTTAAATTTAAAATATGGTGGTAATGTTAATTTGTACATTAAATTTTATTCTCAATTAGGTAAACTATTTATACGCCATACTATATTATATACCATATTATATGCTATATTATAATTTGGTTTTATTTTGATGATTGCATATCAGTAATTGGTAATTTAAAATTATGGATTATTATTTGAATTAAACCGTTACAGTTTCATATTTACATATCCTGTAGAATCGAACTATTTTGATAAATGAATTGCTGTAAATTTTAGTTATTCCGAATCTAAATAAAGAAATCTTTACTTCCTAATTACTTGTATATATAATAATATGAATAATAAATTAAAAAATTCATTTATATCTACTTAAAGAACTTCATAAATTTTATTGATACGTATAAATCGTGTATTATTGCTTGAACTTTTATTTTATTTACAAAATCAAATAATACAGTATATAACGCACATCGTAAGTATATATGTAAGTAAGTGCAACAGCTATAATTTTTAACGGAAATAGTACATTTAATTTATTATGTCTTTAGTTTGAAATAACTAAACTGAATGAATACTGAGCGTAAATATTTTGCTAAACTCGATTTATGAAAAATATGCTATAATATCTGTAGATAATAGAACAGTTTATGCTTTTACTATTTGCTATTTTACAGATTACTTTACAATTAATGTAAAGTCCAAATAAAATATTTGGTCATTTTCACAATTTCCATATAAGAAATAAATATATTTCACGAGCTTAAACAACTTTCTTAATAACAACGTGCTTTTGCGTAAATTTTATTGTATTATATGGATATTGTAATATTGTATACTCTTATTTGCATATTAAAATAAATCGAGGGATTTCGTACAATTATAAGAATGTAATTTTACACGATGTTAATTTAAAAAATCATGCCAATATTATATTAAACATACATTAAGCGATAATAAATTACATTGTCCCATCAACTTCCTCGATCAAATAAAGTTATTTTTAGGTATTAAAATTAGTCTTTTAAATTATTTCAAGGTAAATGAGTAGTAGTACCCTTACTAAGAAGTAAATGATTATTGTTTATAAGCATCGGGATGACAAAGATTGCCAGTATCTTTAAAACACGCTAATTTTAATTGGCCACACTATAAGTTCTCCGGTCCTTCGAAATATTTGAAAATGAAATATTCAATTCCGGTACGGTGAAACAAGAAGGCAAGGTTACAAAATCGACTTTCGGTATCGGTCAAAGACCATCCGATTTTCAGAACGGCATTCGTAAAAAGTCCTCGTCAAACATTAATCCTTGAAGAATGCGCGCAGGTATATAATACACACATCGAGGAGCGATAATAAACCATTCGAAGTATTATAATCCATTTTCATTAATCTCAAAAGTCAAAAGAAACAATAAAAATAAATTCGTAAAACAGTCGAAAAAGAAAGGAGCCACTCATTCGCACTTCCATACCACTAAAATTGAACAAACTCGCTGCATAATATTGGTATTCGCGGAATCAATCCGCCCCCCCCCTTTCCCCTTCATTACAAACTGCTGCGCCGTCATCGGACCAACCGGTTGATTCGACGATTGAAATCGAACGGTCATAAACGAGAGAGAGAGAGCGGGAGAGAGAGAGAGAGAGAGAGAGAGAGAGAGAGAGAGAGAGAGAGAAGCAAGAAGCATTGAAAGTAACTCAGAGGTGCACTGGATCGAAAGCAATTCCACGGCACCGATGGCGGTCTGACACGTGTGCTGCCCGCTAACGAGTGGCAATAAATAATACACCACAGCGTGCCTTCGTGGAAGGGTATCCTTTGATTTATAGTCAAAAGAGAGAGAGAGAGAGAGGGAGATGGGAGAGAGAGAGTGTGCGTGTGAGAGAGAGAGAGACGGGAGGTTAATGTATCGTACGAAGATGATTGGCGCGGGTGGATGCAGGTTGTATGGATTCACACCTACACGCTAATTTGAATACGCGACTCCTTTCCTTCCACCTATTCAATTTCTTCCCCGGGTTGACGGTACGAGTGAATACGATTTTTAATTGTTATCCCTAACTGTTATTTATTTAAGCTTTTCGTTGATTTAATACTAGGCTCTAAACAGTTTATGTAGTAGTTTGATAAAAGGCGAGACTTCTAAGCGGCGTAAACTAATCATCTGTCACCATTTTTCATTTGGTTTGAAAAACTAACAACCTTTGGGAGTGAAAAGTGCCCGATTCAAAGCATGAAACTGATTTGAATAGATATGGGCTTGAGTTAGCTTAGAAGAAAAACATTTCAATTACGAATGAACTTTTCGAAGCCGTTAAAAGATGATTTACTTTCTCGAGCTTGAAAATGTTTAATGCTACGTCGTAACACACGAACACACGCGCGCGCGCGCGCCCGCGCTCACCAGCCTTACAAGCATAAAAGATAAACGCACAAAAGGATATTATAAGGTCACTGAAATCATTAGCGTTACGAATAAAAAGCTTATTTAGACACTCGGCTACGAATAGCCTGTGTAATAAGCATTATTACGAGGTGTGGGATCCGTCCGAAGAATTCACACTCGGGCAAGAAAAAGTCATTTCATCCTACGGGGGGATGTAAAGAAATATTTATGTAACCTGCGCGAGTATCAATCGAAAAAATACGACTTGTCAGCCAGTCAAAAGAATGGTCAGTAAACTTGTAAAGAGCTGCAAATACGCCTATCATTCGATCGACCTGTCCCTTGTTTTTAGCAATCCACGTGACGAGGTAATGTGTGCGCGTGTGTGTGCGCGCGCACATACACCAAAGGAAAGATGAAAAAGTAGGTGGGAGAGGTACAATAATCAACGGCGCGTCCTATTTGGATCGGTTTGATAGGCTTGACGCGCGTCAGATATGTCGAGATAAAAAAGAGAAAAAAAGGAGACAGACTGAGCTTTCGATCGGACAAAGTGACAACGACGCTCGTATAAAACGCCAGCTAATGTGGCTCAGCGAGAATTAAACGTATATGCGCTTTTTCGAATATCCTTACTCCCTCTCTCTCTCACTCTCTACCACTAACTATCCGTCGCTATCTCTCTTCGGTGTACGAGTGTGTAAGCGCGCAGGCCGTATATAAAACGCATACGTGTGTGTGCGTGTGTGGGCAATAATACGTACACAGCCACCCAAGACGCGTAGCTTTTTGAATACAACGAAGTCTCTTTGATTCGTTGTAACTTTTGACCGCTTCAATTGAAGGCACAGAAATACACTAACCTTTTTTTACTTCTTTCATCCATTCTTTTGTACATCACCTCACAAATGTACTTTAAACCACGGTGACAGAGATTAAGAGAAGTTGTTGTGGGAAATGATGGCCCATTATTGCCTTAAATAATACGTTTGATAATGGACGGGGATGCGACTCGTAAAATCAGTTCTAATTTAATAAATTACTACACATTAATATTCAAATTCTTAATTCTTGCCCAATGAAATGTCTTAATGATGCATTACCTACATAAACACCTGATGTTGACTAAAAATGTTCCCATTGTACTAATATTGTCTAAATTATTATTTATCTTCCATCACATAGTACAACAATTTATACACATTTATATGGTGAATATTTGAGTTTATTTAGGAAATATTTGAGTTCGCGTGTAGTAAATCGTGTAGTTCAATACGCACATCTAATATGCAATATTAAATTATAAGTAATATAGGAAAATATTTAGTATGGAGAATCGATGAGGTCGTTCAATTAAACAGAATACAAATGTCTCATAGGGAACAAAATAGCATTCACGTCGTACTGTTGGCTACATAAGAAATTGTTTTGGTGATAAAGGAGCGAAGCGATAATGATAAATTTACCGTAAATTAATTATAGAAGTAATAAAAAGGCTTTCTTCTTTCAACAATATTTCCAAAATAAAAATATCTCCAATTTACTCCAATAAATAATTTATTGCAATTCTTGTTTACAAAATTATCCAACACTTTTTCATTAATTAGTTCAAATTCAATTAGTTTGCGAAGAATAATATTTTAATTTGTCAAAGATTTAAGGATATTCGTTTACAAAAAATTAATATGATATAATATAATTACAAATGTTTCTTAATTATTATTCACGTACAAATTATGCGTACATGGTAACCTAATGTTTATATTTATCATTGATATTATCTTCTCTGAAACAAGATATCACACAATACTCCTGTTAATCATAAATGGAATTGAATTTTTTGTGAATTTCGTGACTCGTACTTCTCTACATTTTGTTTGAGGAGCAAATCTTCGACTATCATATCTGAAAATCTCACTTTCTCAGAACTATGACAGATATATCTAGCCAAATAATTTTCTTTTTGTTTTGCATATCTAAGGATGTCGTCAATAATATAAATAAGCATCTGCACAGGCAATCAATGAGCGAGAAATTTAATAAATAATTGATTATGTGCATATTGTATATCTCATACCAACTCACTCACGTAAATTTAAGATTTAAATTATTGTTATTGTGCTAAAAATGTATTTATCAATTTGTAAATTCAAGAGGAATCAATTATTATATATATACTTTATAATATTGACATATATTAAATAATTTGTTTAATGTTATGTTGAAAGTACATTCGAGATGATAATTATTTTTAGGGAAAAATTTGAATAACATTGGAAGAATTGGAATCTCCTTCTACATCAATCTCTTTTGATTAAATAATCACTTTTTAATGTTATGAGTATTATTTATAATAAACTTGTTACATTTTTTAAGTATACTCATGGGAATTATAATTATATTTGTAAATAAAAATATTTAATGAGCGTATATAGATTATTTTATATCTAATGATAGGTTTAAAGTGTTCATTAAAATATTTGAAAAATAGTAAATAAATGTATGTAATTAAGTATTTATAGATTTGATTTATTTATCTTTAAAGTTTAAAGAAATTTTAGGAATTAAACAATTTTGCATTAAGAATTGCATTAAGAATAAATATATATTAATTTACATATTGCAAAATTATTATACATCAATTAAAATTATTCACAATGCGAATAATTTTAGATGTTAAAATTACATTTTATTATATATTGATGTTATTTATAAATAACTAAAGCACATATTATTATTTAGTGTTACACCTTGAACTTGATAGGATTAAATAGTCAAAAAGTTTTATATATTCTAATAACATACAATTCAAATAAATTTTTAAAATAGATATTTCAAAATTTCTTGACATTAATTCATATATCTAAAATACTATAATACGTTTATTGAATTTTCTTAAGGATTTGCTATTATGACAGCAATTATAATCTTCTAAATTTATACCTCCGACTTACATTTCATATAATTTATATAAAAAATTAATGCCTACGTACGCGCATGCGTACACATAAATCGGCGTATAAAAATATTATACACTTTGGCAACGCTCTTTAACAATGACAAGAAAAATATCACTTCAAAAAATCTTGGGCACGCTTATTAAAGCTCTTCTAAACATAATAAATGATCATCGCCCAGCCAATGGAGCAACGGAATGCGATGAACCGCAATTGAAAAAAGGGTTTGCAAGGCAGCAGCAATGAGCCAGGGAAGAAAGGATGATTTCAATATTTGGAAAATAAAAGCTTCTCTTTAACATCTCCCTCGCTTTTTCTCGCCACTTTGCAATTTACTTTCCCCCCATTTTCTTTCATTCCTATCTTTCTAAAGTTTCTCCCTCCAAGCAGAATCAAACTCTTCAAATATTTCGCACTTTCTTTGGGGAATTGTAAAAATTAAAAATCTGAGTCTATGAGTATTAATTTTTGGCATTAATATTTTCTGATTCTATCAGTGAGTGATTTATTTTAATTATCCACGTGATATTGTTGAAAATAAAAATCATAATTTTACGACAAACATTTTTTTTTGAATATTTGCAAAAACAACTTTTATTTTTATATGAAATGCCGATATACGTATTGTGTGTGTATATATATATATATGTGTGTGTGTGATTTTTAACGGTTTTCTCTACTCAAGTTGTATAAATTAATTTTTATAAAATAAATTAAGAGCGATTATTATAATTTAGTTTCGTAACTCTTCATTTGTTTTGAATTTATATTATGAATAAATTATTATTATTTTTTATACTCTTAGTTATATAGTAGAACGATGAATGAGTGCAATTATTAAACAACATCTTTATAAACAAATGTACTTGCTCAGAAATTATAAAATTACAATGTAATTGATATAGAATAAAGCAATTAAAACTAAAAACAACTAAATTATTTAAAACACAAAAAAATTTATATATGTATATGTAATGAAATTTAACGGTACACGCACAAAGTGAGGTTTGGAAAAAAAGATTTCTGCTCCTTAAATTATTTACAAATCAATATTATTTCCAGTGGAGAGGTTTCCCGGGAAAGCCATGCATCGCGAAACAGATTACCGTTCCATTCACAGAAAAAATGCTGAAAATTAATACTGGAACAGCCTTAGATGCGCTTGTTACGGTATTTTTTTGGCATTATCTACAAGCTCGAGATGACAAGTTTTACCATGAATTTTCGATTTTTGGAAAAGCAGAGAGAGAGAGTGACATTGTCAGTCGTGAGTACCAAGTCTGTTAAAGCAATGGAACAGGTTTTTTGTTAAGAATTTAGTCACGAATTATTGTGTGACACGGAGGGTTGTCCTGACGAGGCAAATAATACCGCCCAGTTTCCAGCTGCATTCGATCAACCTTTTACAGATTTTTTCCAACTGTCAAATTACTATCAAACTTAATAACTGCACTTACTCCCATTCAGCCGAGATATGCAAATCTTTCAATGAAAAGATTTATTTTATTGTCGCAGTCGAATGAAAATACTTTACAATACTTCCAAGCGTACATTCGCTGCGAATTTACTACTCGTATCAGTTGATTGTACTCTGTCATTATGCCCAGCACTTGAATGGGCTAAAAAAAAAGTCTTTTCCTCTCGAATTTAGGAGAAGGTAGTCAATGTTTTGGCAAGTTGTTATTCACGATAGTCAATAATATTGAATTAGGAGAAAATTTATTGCAAAATAATTATTCTGCTACTAGTTATAACAAACTAGTCGATTTTCAGAATGAATTTACGTAACGATACTTTAAATAAGCATTTAATTTATTAATATTTCTGCTCTCAATTCGCTAATCTATTTCAGGCATGAAAAATGTTAGATGAAAACATTTTTCTCTCATTTTAAGGCATTAAAATTTCGTATAATCGCATTATAGATTTATTAGGGTCACAAAGAAATCTCTCTTTTTGTCAGTGTAGTTGAAGTATATAGTTATTCTGTCCTTCTCCGTCAATTCCCAGTGAATATGCTCAATTCAGCAAACTAATTGGCGTTTACTCGTCAAGCGCGTATTTCTGTCGCCGAGTGCCTAACTTTCACGTCCTTCGCTCGCAATTATAAAAGGATACTCTCGCTTATTTTTACAACGTGTTCCTTCATGCACGTATACGTACATAACCGCGTGTCCCTACGTGTACGTATATATACGTATATAGATATAGATGTAGATGTAGATGTAGATAGATAGGTAGATAGATAGTAGAGGCCGTTCGACTGTTCACTTATATTTATGCGAGGAGTTGTATTAGAGCGCCCATGAATCTACATTTCATGACGAGCTGTAAATCTTATTTTTTTTTTTTTTTCAAGATGAAAGAGAATTAGAAACTGACGAATTTTATCGTTGGTCTCATCGAAAATTATGGTGGAAATGAATTGACAGAGGCGTTTGAAAGTAATTACGAATGTAGAATACTCTCGCGCTTGTAGAGATGGTAGTTTTAGTCAACGTGATGATGTATGAATAAAAGCTCTTTATAGTAGTTAAGTGTACGTTGGATCAATTGAATACAACGGAAGAATAATTAAGAAAGCAGTTAAATGCTTTGCAATTCTTAATTTTAATCTCGTCGATGTTTATTAGCAGGGATATTTATCTGTATAGATTTTTAGAAGAAATCACATACAAACGAGTATTATGCGTTTAAAATTTAATTACAAATTCATAAACAATAGACATACGACTTGAAAGTAAAATCAATAAATGTATTAATAATTTTAACTTTTCCATATATATACATAAATAGCGTTAGGAATTCGGAACATGATTAACATAAGAGCTTCTCTTTTTCTATTTTACCTTAAATTTTACATTAAATCAAGACATGAGGGAATTTTCAATCGATTATTCCATTATTTTCAACTTTTATGAAGTGAATTTAATATGATTTTTCTTCGCAATAATAATAAATTGCGAATTTAAACAGATTCTATATTATGCTCGATATAAAAATCTTCCGTCACCTACTGTTTTTCCAATAAAATTTGATATACTGTCTCTTCTTATACATAAATATTATTTATGTACAATTAACTTTAGAATACTAAAAACTTGCTTAAGTTTGTAATTTCTTATCTTACAATTTTCAATTGATAATTTGTAATTTCATCATTTTAATTTACAATTTATAATTTAAAAATCTCGTTTATAAAATAAATACGTAAGTTTTAGCAATTTAAATTTCATTTATATTTGCCTCAATTTATTGTCATTTGCCTATTATTATATTATATTTCATAATCTTGTATAATCCTAAAATTTTACTCATTTATTCATTTTTTGTACTTTTAATTATAGAACCACATCGTATTCTCAGTTTTATAAAACATAATAGTTAATTCTTTTTAAGATACATTAGTTAGCACAGTTCTACCAAGAAGAAAAAATTTCTTAAAACAAAGTTTTGAATTTTATAAAAAATATAATTTTAATTTCATTATCAATGCAGAAATAATTGAGATTAATACAGTATAATGATATTCGAATAATTGTAATGGTTAAAAAATTTAACTAGTCACATAAAAAATGTATGAAATAAAGTCTTGTATTGTTTTTGCTGAACATGAGACTAAAATAATCTATTGCATATAAAAATTCACGAAGAGAAAGAAGTTTTAATGATTCGATTAATTCCTAAATATATATTGCATATTCATTCATTTAAATTTTTTCAAATAATATGTCATGACTAATTAATAAAATCTTTTTTTTTTAATACTAATGAGATAAAGTTTATATGTTTATCACAAGAATGAGAAACTATTGTTAGACTGTAATATAAATTGTAAATAATAATCAATTATACAAGGTTAGCTTACCAATTATCTAGATATTATCATGTTAAATGATAGAACTAAAAATATTATTGTATTAATTCGAGACGATATAAAAACTAATTTGTTAATTTTATTGAATATATAAGCTATGGATTACGTTTTAATAATACATTTGCTATTAGATCGAATTAAATATTTTGAATCGAGTATATTGAATTAGGTTAAAATTATACATTGGGAACAAAACAGAATTTCACTGTAAATTCTTTACAACGAATGTAATGTAAATTTGTCTTAATCTAAAGACGATTTTATATTGATAGAGTTTATAATATTCTATATTGAAGGAAAGAAAAAGTGAGTTGAAAATATTCGTATTTTCAAAGTGTAAACATGTAGATAATGATTATGCTAAATTTAAATATCTATGTTATTTAAATATCAATTTAATACGTAGAATGATTTGAAATATTATTATTTGATTAGCAGTTTAATACGTAGAAAGATTTGAAATATTATTATTTGATTATCAATTTAATACGTGGAAAGATTTTAAATATTGTTTTAAAAATTCTAACGTAATTGCTTATATATTTTTATTATGCCTCCATATATTTGGGAAACATTAATCATAATTGATTTTAGTCATTTAGAAAGATGATTTTTAAAAGGTATTTACATTTCCTAATAAATCTCAGAATTTTAATCAATAATATGTTTTCCTATATAATAATCATGTCATGTAAATACAAATTTTGAAGAAAGAAGACTTTAAATTATAAATAGGCTCAATTAAATAATTGTTGAAATCTATTATTTCCTATATTTTTGCTTATTATTCATTTTTACGGATATTTCTATATACAGATATTTATATAAAAAATATATACAGAATACGATGACCAATAATCACCGACTTTCCAAGTTAAAAATTTTCTCTCCACTGTTCATTACTATAGAAAAAAATAAGGAGTTTTTTTATATCTCTTTGTCTTTGCTTCAAAATAAATGTAAACAAATAAAAAAAAAAAGATTTACAACAAAAAACGATAATGTACATCGCGTGAACTTATGTGTATCATCATATTGTTCGCATTCTAAGCTTTTCAAAATTTCTTCTACACTCGTGTTTCTCTATTTTCCTTCTTACTTCATTTTTTCATATTTGAATTTCCTATGCTTCTTTTTTGTATTTCTTTTGCGTATGTGTTATTCTTTGTTTTCTTCAATTTTCATCCAATTTTCATCGATTTTCTAAATCGACTTATCTTAATTTATTAATAGTCTACGAAGATAATGTTAGAAATTGTATTAATTAAAAGAGTGAATACTGAATCTAATTTCTATGTAAAATGCATATTTAAAATAATAAAAAAATGCACACACACACACTTATATATACATATATATATGTGTATGAAATTTATTATAAATGAGCAGAGATTATAGTTTTGCAAATTAAAATTTATTATTTCGTGAATTTATTGAGACACACTTAAGTTTATATTATGATTCCATTATAAACTTAGCGATATTTCGATATGCTTTTTAATGTTCTTTAATTAACCGTTGGATAAAATTGGTCAATTTTATGAAATAAATCGTGTTCTTATTTCAAAGTGCGCTCGTAATTGTAAAAGCATCTATAATAATATAACTTGTAACGGATTCAAATTATACGAGCGCCAATTATTGCTTTGATAATTAAAGTTCTTTTTAATATTTTATGTAGAATTATATCTAATTGAGGGATAGTTGAGAATGAAGTTGGAATGATGGTGAGAAAGCGAGTTCTTGTTCAGCGTGGAATGGCTGTTGAAAATTTGGAGTAACTTTTTGAGCAAATGATAGGAGAACGCGTGCTTTTAATAATGATAGTATCGACATTTTATCTTTTCTGTAAAAACTGAGCCAACAGAATTGGCTGCCGGCGAATAGCAATAGCTCTCATTACGCAGCAATTATTTTAAATGTAAGCAGTAAGCAGTGGCTGCTCGAGGATTCACGTTATATTCGATGATTTTTGTCAATCGTACGTCGATATAATATGGATCGGGGGGCGTGTGCGTGCGTGCAAAACGAGTTATTAAAATTTCAAATATACAGTGCCGCTCAAGTAATTTAGTCGCGCAGGCGCACCGCATTTTTGCAGCAAGCACCCCCTCGTTGATAATTTGCATTTTTGCCGTTTCTCTCTCATGCTTCTTGGTTTGCCTCTTTTCCATTATTCTCCGCTCTCATTTTTTTTCAACTCCCCAACAGCCGAGGCATGTAATACGCAGCAGCCAATGTCTCGAGCAACAATCGAAAAAAGGAAAAAAGAAAAACGTTTGCTCGCGCAACCCTCGACATCTCCGCTTGATATATACATCCCAATAGATCCCATAACGATAATCGGAATCCGCATTTGATTAGGGATCGCGACTTATGTTCACCTTCCTCGACTTGATCGCGCCTTTTCACTCTTTAACCCCTGCCAAAGGGGCAAACCGATCGTTTTGTACCTTCTCTTTCTTCCTCCTTTCCTCAATCCTATTCGATTATTTCTCCCTCTCGCGTGCAGCGCGCTTCCGCTTCTCCTCCGTATCTTGGCGAGTTCGGGCTCGAGAACTTCTTTGACTCCTTAGAGATTGAAATGGCGAGGGCCCCGAGCCCGACGGTAACACACATTGTCGGCCTCGAGCATCCACGAGACTGGATGGATGTATAGATTACCGGCACGTCCTTTCGTTCACGCTCGCAATGCTCGTCTCGCTTTCTATCCATCGATGCCACGAGGAATCCGATACAATGCTAATTAAAGGAGGGCTTACGCTCGAGCCAACGAGCACCAAAGCCCCGGGAAATTTGTAACACGCGCGCCACACAATAGGAGCGTTTATGCTCTCTATGGGGATGTTAAATGGAGGCCGATGCCGTAGCTGGCTCTCTCTCCTTGGGGGATGTGTTGGGATTTTGGGAGCTTTATTGAAATCGTTGACGTTAACCGGCGAGCACACTGACGTGTGCTGCCTATGGCTTTGCTTTTAATTGACCCCTCGGGCTTTTTGTCTTTGCGCATGTGTGTCGCTTCGTTATTGTGGACTCGTCTACGTGCGGCTGCTAACCCGCTCATTACACATTGCATTTAGCTAGGCTGCATTATTGCCATAAGAGTGTCATCCTAGCATTTCGCACTTTACTGCAAATCTCGGGATTCATTACCGAAACCAATACCATTCCTATACGCGCTATTACAGTGTTCTTAGTGTGGGTACTTACTGTGATATTCCTTATGGCGAGTCCAGTGGTCAATTGTGTTGCTATCTATGACAATTGATGATATTATTCCATTTAATAATGGCCTTTGGTGTCTGAGTCGTTATTCTGTCTTGTATCGTTATTCGACAAATAAGAATTACGAGAGTAAAAAGAAATTTTTATAATTAAGCTTTTGATGTAATTGTGGAGATATTGTTGGTATTTAATAATGGATTGCTTAATTGCGTATTATCTATATTTGTACTTAATATTACTAAAATTCACTTTCAGTTAAATGAAGTGAATTGTTTCTTCGCAATAAGAATAAGGCATTTTCGATTTTAATTGGCCCCAAGCAATTAAAGGCTCATTTTAGCAATTACACTTTGTCTATCGTCATTGCTACTAAATATCTAGTCTGATAATATTAAAATACAAACTTTTCATTAAAGACAATTTATGATTTATCAAATAAATGATCAATTGCATTTTTTTGCCTTCGGCATATAATAAACAGCGAGTTTAGAATAAATGTAAGCAAACGTATTTTACGTCCATTATAAATGTTATAAAAATTTTAGTTATTGGTACTATATTATTGTTATGGGGCACGTTACATTAATTTCCACACCCATAAAGTCAATAATGCGAATAATTGAAAATTTTGTAATGATTTATCTTTACACTCGCGTGCATTTGACATTTTCTTTCAAATCACGTGACTTCAGAGAGTCCAGTTTTTCGCCTTACGAAACTAAAATTCAATTACCTTCTTTTTAATACGGCTAATACGGCCCGCGTGCCATATCAACAACGAAAGTATGCAAATTGAAAGAATTGAAAACTTCCTCTCCAAATTGAAATTCGGCTCAAGGAGCCCGAATCAATACTTGAACATGAGCGTCCTTTAATAAAATAACGAAATATCCACTTATTGGCTAAAGGCGACTCGACAATGCTCCAGCGCACAATTGCCAGGCACACATGAGCTCGTGTTAATGCAGTTAGTGGTGTATCAATATCAAAATAAAAGCTCGGCCGATCGGCACCGGCAATCATCCCGAGGAGCCGCGCACAAAAGAATCAAACTCCGCACTTCCTGTCTTAGACTCTTGGCTCGATAATACAGAGACTGCCGGTGAATAGGCGAATGACGCGGCCAATTTCCCGGGCGATTATTACAAAATATTATTCTTGAATAATCGATAGTGCGCCCTCTCGGCCTCCACAATGCTCGGCTGAGTCGCGAGGATCGTGTTTTACGCATTAAAACACGGGCCCCGCCGATAATGGGCAGATGTGTTGGTGCACGTACTGCCGCTCGCTGCCAAGCAATAAGTCGTTTATTGGGTGGCGCGCGCGTGTGCGTGTGTGTGCGTGTGCGCTCGCTTGCAAGTGGCTGATCGAACGAAAGGCCGAGTATCGGATTGCAACGTGAGAAGAGACGATCATGGGAAAACGAGGAAGCGATGGCTCAACGCTTCTCTTCATCTCCTCGATATTTCTTAATTGTTATTCACTCGTCGAACGAGTGTAATGAATCTCTCTATAATCCCGATATGCTAATGGAGAGTTCGCCAAACTTGGCACTGCCTTGTATTATTTATAGCACGATATGTATACAGGACATGCATTTTGTTCAATAGACAACGAATTTTAATATGAATATCATGTATGAACTAGCTATTGAAATATAATTTTTTTTTTAGCAATATTCGATCGATTAACGGTAGGATTTATTCTCGGCTCGATCTTTGTGTGGAACGAGGAGGGTTGCGTATAACGTATGACTTTATTATTATTGATTATGCGTATAGAAGAAGATATTCAAGTAAGCGATTAGAATTTGATCGACAAATGCCTCTACTACGTAGCGTATTACTTATTAATAATAACGTCGAAGCGGTTAATTGATATACGATATTAGATATTCTTAATAGAGTTCATCGTGATCATTATTAATTTTTAGATTAGAAGTTTGATAAGATTTTTCAATGATATCCAGTCGTGATAGTAATCATTATCGATTTGTATTTTTTGAGCCTGAGAGTCGAAGCATTAAAAAGCAAATAGAATCAAAGTCGGTGGAATTATTTAAAGCATAATTGTCTTTAATCTTGGAAGTTGCAAAGTTATTATTTTCACGTTAAGTTTCATTTTTGGTTATTAGTTTTATGAAAAATAACGTATGCAGGTAAGCACATTGAGGCGAAATTTTATTAAAACTACGTGTAATTGAAATTTTAAGGTTAAAACTTGGCTCCCAAATTGTATAAAATAAATATGTGCTTAATTTTCGCCAGAACAACATTGCTTTTCAAATAGCACTTGAAGTTACCCTAACTTGACATTTGCAATTTCTGTATCCAAGCGAGGTGTAGAAAGAAACGGAGCTAAGTGCCCGGGAGCCAAGTCGAGAAATAAGTTCCCTTCGCTGTCAAAAGTCAATAAATAGAATGATCTGTTGGGGAACGCATTCCGAGATTCAACGATTTCTAAAATGGCTCAGTATAAAGAGAGGCGGTCGGCTCCTCGCCATTATCATGCTGCGGTGGAAAACTTGCCGAAAAAATACGTGTATATTGGGTGCGCGGGGGTGTGAGTACGTGCTCAACGTGCCTTTCACTACAAAAGTGTCAAGAACACGTATCACTTTGCCTCTTTCTCTTGCACCGGTCCTGGAAGTTTCGCCGTTTTCTTTAAAAAGATGTCACATACGAGCTTTGTATGTCTACCAATGCCCTCTCCCCAATTCCAATTGCACTTGTGTGCGTGGCTTAGAAGCGGCAGATGTCATTCGGCGAAGAAACAAGAAAATTGCAAGCAAGAAGTCTCCTGTCGTTCCCGAATAATGGAGTTTTGCCAATTTTTCGATTTTTTGTGACTACACTGATTTCACTGATCTAATTGCAAAGAGAGATCTTAATCAGACGTCATTTGTAACGATGCCAGAATTTATATTTCGTATCTAAATTACAAATCATCGTTGTTTCTTTCGTACTTAAATATGTCACTTTAAATATCTCTCATACCAATATTATTGGTAGAATGTCACACTGCAAGTGTACAAATGCAGTGTTTGTTTGTTAAAGAAAGTATTTCGTATAGCTACATGATTTACGATCTTGATCAATGTATCATGAATGTATCGCTATACCTTTTTTATACTTTTTCATACTTATTTAGTCGCATGATTGCTTTGAAAACCCAAAGTTTTTTTAACTCTTCGTACAATTAAAGGTACTATTTTCTTTTCATTTTAATATTTACTTTCCAATATGATTGATAATTTCAATAACAATGATTTCTTTATCCATTAATCTACGATACCAAGAAACATATATATATTTATATATATATTTAAAATATTTATAAAACGAAAATTTACACTTTCATCACCAAACGTTAATATTGGTTCTTAAAATATCAATTACATCCTCAAATACAATTAAATATTTCATAAAGAGGATTAATAATTTGAAGCTTTCAATTTAAATATCAACTACCATGTCAAATTATATAGTATGTAAGTGTAAACATTATTCAATTTTCGAGAATAAAACGTATATATGCATGCATACGTATAGATATAATATTTGGACAGATGTGTACATTTACTTTCAATAATCGAAATATCCAAATCCATAATTTATTAAAGATATCAAAATTAATTTCTAATTATATACTAAAATCTAAGATATTTTAACGTACGTTAAAGTTTTTGTTTCTAGGCATACTAATTCGAGTACCTCATCTATGGTTAATAATTTTAATATTAAAGGTGTAATTGATTCAATTATCGAAATCCAAATCAAGCATTTACTGAGAAATGCAGTATAGCTAAGTTCATAAATTCTAAAACATATTTAATTAATAACATTTCGTATGTATCATCTGCATAAAATGAAATTAATAATATTTTTGAAAATTTTATTTACAATAAAGAGTATTTCGTTTAATTAATATCATTCAATTCATGTTTTATTACTAAAAGTGACAATAATATAAAATTGGTCATTGTATTTATTGCAATAAGAAATTTGAATTTTCCATAATCAAACTTTTAAATTTAAAAAATCTAACCAAACTTAAATTGTATTAGGTATTTGTAATAAGTTCATTGTCGCTCGAATAATTTAATACACTTTAAAATAAGCATAAACAACGGAGAAATCAATTACATATAAAATATCTATAAAGGATCTAGTATTTTACATTAAGAGACGTCATTAATTGAATATTCGCGTTGATTAAAATGTAATATACATTGAATATTTAATCAATCCTATATTCACAAGCTATGCATTGTGGGCTTGATCGATGAAATGAAAATAGGTAAAAGAAAAAAAAGAAAGAAAGAAGAAGAAGAAGAAAGAAAAGAAAATGGCCGAACCTCTGTTTTTTATATGCTTTCCATCTGATTTCCCTCATGGCAAGCAGTTCAATTTTTCCTCGTAAATTCATAATCAATATTTTATTAAGTATGATAAAATCGAATTATTTATTTCGACATCATTCCAATATCCTATATTCATCTCCCACAGTTCGACAATCCTCAATGTAGCGCAATAATACATCATAATCATCGAAAAATTTCCGGGACGAGTTTATTTAAGCGCGAAACCTCACCCGTGGCGTTACCAAGGGGGTGGGGTTGGGGGTGGGGGAGGCATTCAAGTCGGACACTTGAGCTGACCAGGCGAGCAAGGGTGAGCAAGACATTGGATCGAAATATAAGAGACCATCGCACAAAGTGAGACACAAAGGCGCCTAATGGCTGGTGAGATTGTGAGAAAATCTGGAGAAGAGCTGGTGGTGGTTAGAGTGGTGTTGGTAGCACTCGAGTGTGCCACTCCCCTCTTCAGCCGATAACAACTGAGCTCAAGCGAGTGATTAATTTAGTTCAGCCGGGATCACCTTGGAGGGACTTGTCATTGCCCCCGCTCCGGCTCCCGAGGAAAAGGCGAAATTTTAAATTAATTCGATCTTCCTTGAGCACCCGTGCAAACCCATTTACACGCGCAGCTATAGAAAAGCGCGTTTCGTGAGATCGAGGAAAATTCGACAGCCTTAGCGGTAAACAACATTTTAATTTATCCTTTGCGTCAGGTGGATCGGCAAATAAGCGCGGGACTTCCAAGTAAAAGTCGCGGATAATTATTCCTCCTCCTCCTCCCCCTCCCCCCCACTCTCTGTCCATCTCCCCGTTTTTTTTTCCCCGGCTGCAGCGTAACCGCAAGAACTGTTTGTCTGGCACTCGTTTGCGGTCTTGCCGATTACACTTTTATTCCCCGGACGATGGCACTAGTGGGGAACGAAGTTAAGCCAAGCCCCCGTCCATCGCTTTTCCCATTCCGTTCACTGCCATTCCCCGTTTTTATTCCAAAAGACATCGCACCGAAGTTGGCATTGATTAAGACGTTGAGCGCCAGCATCCCTCAAGTATTATTATGCGAGCAAGATGACGGATGCGGAAGGACGGCAGCCGATGATTGCGTTGTGTGGGCGGGGTGGGGGTAGGAGGCAGCAGATTATTTTTTCGATCGAATGCCGTCAACTCGGCTGTTGGAGTGCCGAGCAATTGCTGATCCCTGTACGTGGATATATAAATGGGAAAATAGTCCCGCGATAAAATGCGTTTTGCATTGGAAATTGAATGAGCTCCGGAGACTTTCGCTCTCGGCCCGATATCAAGGCGCTTACGCGGAACTTTATGCCCGGATATCGCAGATATTTTTCCTTTGTAGAAGAAAGGTGATTGAGGATAGGAGGAAGACTAAGGGAAGACCGGGAGAATGGGAAAAATCAGGGATTTAAATGAGTTGAATTGATTTGGCGGCTGCGTATGTAGGCGATGCCGAGGATAAGGAGGTGTCGCGATGGAAACACGATGGCCGACTTGTTTTGCCCGAACAACAAGGAACATCCGATAGCAATTCCCGAAAGAGATCAAAAAATTATATATCTCAGTGTGGCGGACGGGGTGGGGTGGGTGGGGGTGGGAAGGAAATTAATGACAAGCAATGGCCAACAGCTTGTGCGCGTTAATTAGTATATTTGGAACATTTGGAGGCTACATTTGGAATATCGAGCAGCGAGGCACAACCAATGAGAAAGTTAATGAGAATCTAAGGTACATCTAAGATAGATCCAGTAAGAGGCTACAACACTGCTTAGAACTTATTCTGGCGAGGCGATGTAGAGAATAAATTTACGATTTATCGAGGTAAATCACTCAGATTCGACAGATTTAATTTATACGAAAGTACTTGTATATAATCGAACTGAATTGGGCGTAGAATTGAAAGTTGGAGATTCTTTACACAGCTCGATGGAAATTAAAGATGAATTTCTTTGCTGTGTATTAAGCACTGAAATTCATTAATTTGCACAATACCCAAGTGCAAATATGTTTTAGTTAAAAAAATTAATTGATATCTTCAATTTTATCTACCTGACTTATTACTAAAGAGCCACGATTGCTTTATTTGCATTTTGATGTAATAGGAAAATATGTACATCCCTAATAATTCCATTTGTAATAGCTGCCAAATAGAATTTGTGATTATACAAATGTCCAAAGCATCATTGAGTAAAATAACAAATTTGGAAGTTCTAGAAAAACAAAAATAGAAGAGAGTACAATAAGCTCGAGTTACGTTATTCTATCCCATCATCATCCTTTATTCAGACTAATGTTATATTTGGAAAATCTCTCACAGATCTTGTTGTGTAAGGACAAATAGATTTTTCGCGTTGCATAAGAGCTCGGTAGACGATACTTAAATAATACCACCGATCCCGTGTAAATATTCTCGACACCATCCACTGTGCTCGAGTTTACCGATGGCCTCTCTCTCTCTCTCTCCCCCCCCCCCCCCCCCCCTCCCCCCCCACCCCCCCCCCCCCCCCCCCCCCCCCCCCCCCCCCCC
>JAPYYT010001336.1:0-28438 GCA_030522565.1 Ceratosolen corneri
TCTCTCTCTCACTCTCTGGGTGCGCGTGGTGCGTCGAGGATACGGGCAGCGAGTGCAATCGGGGCAAGGCAGAAGCTCGTAAACATGCGGATGATAGAGGATAATCCGGATCTACGAGGTTCAAGTGCGTCGTCGGGAAAAGCTCGGGCGCGTAGGATTACGTTTATGTGCGTCTGTCATCCGCTCGCCTCCTTTATCATGCTTCCCTCGCCATTTGTTCAATGCAATTCTCGATACGTGGCGAATGCCTCTTGGACACGCGACCCCCATTGATGTAAAACGTCAGGAAGCCATGGGAGTTGAAAATTAACGAGGCCGGTAATTTACTCCCGAGGCTCGACGTACTTTATGCGGCTAAATTTTTTTCCCTCTCTACGTTCTCGTTCGTTTATTACGGCGAAATTCCGCCTGACCTTTCGTCTCTGTCGAGAATGATATTGAGATGCATGGATTCTAGAATTATCTATGACAATGTATTGGGCCCGATAATTGGGGCTGTGGATTGAGAGACTTTTGTTTGCAGTGCTCAATAATTGATTAATAATTGATTTATTTCGCTGTTAATTGTATGTCGCAGGTCTGCGTGGTGTAAAAGTGAAATATACTCGAAATAAAATAGTACGATGTTGATTCTGCAGGTTCGGAATGTATTAAGGGGATTTTGCCGTTGAAGCGACATATCAAACGCAAATGTCGTTTTAATCTTTAATTATAATAACTTGATAATTTGCTGAGAATATGAACGCGCTTTTACGGACGTTTATTTAATTTCAATGTAAATCTCGGATGAAACTCGCCTATCGAACAACAATTTTATATATATTTTCATAAATTATCATACGACGGTACGAGAGTTCCGAATAATGTCGAGCTACACTATTTATTATGTTCGGTAGCATCCTCATAATGAGCAATAATTAATGAGATTAAGCAAGAAATTTCAATGAATAAAGAGAGTTCAATGAATGAATTAATTATATACGCTGTTGTTAATTTTTCCCGTTACTGTGCAATGGGACTTTGTAATGCATTCTAATATAATCCGCGAAATAATAATTTAATAGATGCGCAAACACCAACTTGTATACTGCATTTTACATTTTATTTTTCAGAAAAATTCTAAAATCAGCAATTTACATAATTCGTATTCTAGCGTGTGAGTCAAGTATATTATCTTTCTTGAATTGACAAAGCATATGCAAATATCAGTAGAAATAATTGAAACTATAAATATAGAAACAATTAAAATGCATAAAAAAAATTGTTCTACTAATATTGATAAGACTATTTCATCTTGTAAGTAATTTATTTGATTTGTAGGCTATTTCTTAGCTATTAGAATGTATAGAATAAACATGGAAATTTTGCGGAGCTTTTAAACAATTAAATGTAACATAATTTTCGAAATTCTATTATCCTGAGCAAAAGGAAGCTTTTAATTGTGAGAATAATTTCTTGTAAAACAACAGTTTTTAACAGCTAAACAATACTTTATACGACATTTCTTTTATTTATTACAATTGAAGAGTGAAATAAGATTGATCAATGTTTTTCGAAATTATTTGAATTTCGTATAACACCTTCCTGTTTTTCATTAATTATTGTTTCATTCCACGTAATGCCGTATGAAATATTGAAGCAAATGTCAATAATTTGTGCACGAATCGATAAAAATTATCATACATTCCGTAATGTAAAACGAAAGAAACGATCGTGCAAAAGAAACTTAAAGTTTTAATCAGACAAATATTTATTAAGAATTTTTCTCACAACAGATGGCAATTTTACGGCAAATTATCGTGTCAAATAGCTCTCTTCCATTACAACAAACGACCAATCTAATTATCTCGCAATTAGAACAGTAGTAGTATTTTTTATTTATTCTCTTAATCGCTCCAATGTAGCGAGAAACGATTTTATTACAAAATTTTGAATACAACCACCAAAAGGGCCAAGCCAATCGTTAATTACTCGATATTTTTGTTGCATTATGACAATGTGTCATTGTATCTTCGCATCTTCGCCAGCGTCGCCAGCAATGCCATTATAATGTTCTCACCAAGAATGCCCAAATAACTCGGGAAAATTTCTCTGAAAACGTAATCCCACCCCATCATCGACGAACAATAATGGGCCGTAAAAATGTTAATGTCGTACTTGCATGCATAACACAATACAAACAGCAGCAGTGCCTTGGCGTCTCGAAGGATTATAAATATCGAAAATGTATCACAATGAGGAGTCTACGAGGCGAGTGTAGGAAGGCGGCGGGGTGGGGTGGGGGGGGGGGCAAGGGAGTAACGAAATACGAGAGGGAAAAAAGGGAGATGGAAAAAATGGAAAAAATGTAACGAAAAAACGAAGGAACGGAAAGAAAAGCATAAAGCCGGCTCTCTTCCCTTCGGCAGTAGAACAAGCCGCAGAGGGACTTCCCCTTGGGACAGAGCCGACGAAGAAGTGCGCGCTCAAAGTGTACGAGAGAGAGAGAGGGAGAGAGCGAGTGACTCGGATGCCAGGAGAAGCGTGGGGGAGAGGCTCGGGAGTGCGGGACCTGGCGAAGGGGAGCGGCAGCAGATAAGCCTTGGAGAGGGGAAGATGGATGTCCTCGGCTCCGTCGTTGCCGAGAAAAAGAGCGAGCGAGACGACGAGTGGATACTCTCGACCCTATACGCCCGAGGAACGGCGGCCATAATGCCTTGGATGCACCATACGAGCCATCCCCTCGCGTTGCATCTGCGCGCATTTAAGCGAGCGACGCTCGTGCACCAGGAGGCGCGCTTACGCACGCACTCTTGGCGAGCTTTGCCCCCGCCTCCTCGACCCTCCACCCCCGCCACCCACCCTCTTCCAATTTAAGTCTTAATAAGCCTGGCAGCGACTCCTATTCTAATCCTCCGAACGACGCCTTATTATCATAATGGCCCCCGAGGCCGAGCGCCACCAAGACGCTCACGGGGCCGAGGACGAGAGCACGTAGACGCGGTGCGGCCGCCCGTAAGCCTCGGAGCCTCGTAAGGAGGCCATTCGGCTGACTTCTTCGCCGGCATTGTCTTCATTGCTTTTTTATTTTAACTATGTGGCACTTGCGACCGGCATTTCCATCACTTTGGCCCCGATCGTCACTCTGGGCAAGTGCCATTGATTTCCCTCCTTATCTCCGCCTTATCCGCCCTCCCAATGAATTTACAAGGCCTTTCCTCCACTGCTCTTTTCCTCCCGCAGCTCCCGGCAATTTCTCGATTTTACGTCAGGGCTGACGCAATTGAGCTCGCGTCCGACGACGTCGGAGCGCCGCTTCATGCAGCCCCGAATAAGTTTGCCTTCGTCTCCTCGTCCTCGTCATCCTCCCCACCCCTAATCCCGTCCCAATACCCCCTTTGCGCGCCCCTTCCTCTTCGCAACGCCTTTCTTTTGCAACGAGAGACTCGGCAGGCCGTCGCAGAGATGCATTTTTACCGCGAACCTACGTGGATTAAAGAGAGGGAATGAACAGCGAGGACAATCATTGTGAATTTCGCAAGCGGGGAAGCCTCCGCGAAATGAATGACGACGACGAGCAACAAAATGCAAATGCCCTAATCCGTTTTTAGTTTTATGGCTTCATTTGCCCCGCTGAATAAACATTAGCCGCCGCCGCGCACGAGTACAAAGAATCTCTTGTTTCGCTTGCGATGGCTCGTTAACATTTCTATCCGGAGGACAAATAAAGCCTCGTAATGACAAAGAGCGCACTGTCATTGCTTCTGCTTAGAAGTCGCTGCCAAATAAGAGGGAAATCAAACGGCCCCCCGACAACCCCCCAATGTCACACGCGCCCTCCTCGACTTTAATTGGCTGGAGGGATGAGGTGGTCCTGGTCCAGCCAGGAGGCTTTCTCGAGGAGAAAAGTCGGCGGGCGCGAGATCAAATTTGTTCGCGCCTCTAATTTTACGAGCTAGGAGGGCCATCGGGTCGATGGTGGGAGGGGGCTATGAGACAACGAGAAGTGAGTAGTGACAGCCGGCCGATGGAGACGCGGGGTGCGTGTAAGGCAGTTGGGGCTGGGCTGTTGTGCGACGTCGGTTTTATGGCCTCGTAAAACGGGCCCCTGGAAGTGGCGTTCGAGAGCAGAGGAGGAGAGGAGTCGGCTGCGGCCGTCGCTCGGTGATGCCGACGGGCGCGGAGTTTGGCAGCCGAGGCGGCCTCGGCACGCGCGCCGCTCCATCCTCATCTTCGATTCAAAACGCATATCGGCAGAATGCGCCGCGCAAGCGCGCACCTGCGCAAAACGAGCGTCTAGGGCAAACGGCGACGTTTTCCCTCGGCACTTGTCGGCTTTCCGATTATCGACGCGCGCGCGCGCGCCCCCCGCGAGATTTATAGGAATATATGCATCGACGGGCTTTATTGGCCAGGCGTTCCTCCCGGGCCATTGTCGCCAGCTTTAAACAGGCGATTATGAATTCTGGAGGAGGTGAGTCGGCCGAGGCGTGCGTTGTTCTTTCGGAGGCTCTCGCCTCTTTTCCTCGGCCATTCGTCATCTTCCGATAATTAAGACGTTGGCTCGCCTAATCGGAAACCTCTCTCCACGCAGACGATATTTTAATGTGCATCGGAGCGTAATTTTTGCGAAACGGCTCGTCTGCCCAGCTAATTTCTGTCCCCGGATTCTGTCCGGATTGTCGGGAGAGGCCCGTCCATTATTATAATAAAGTTATAAATTAGCGTTAGGTCGTGGGGGCTGGTGCTCTCGGGCGCGAGAACTTTGCCGATTGCCGGACTATTAAACGTTTCTGTTGGGAATTTATATTGTGGCACGGGAGGCCGAGATGGATTCGGCGATTCGAGATGTGGCTCGATCGAGGCTCGTGGTTCGGCATAAAAACCACGAGTAATTTCGTCGATTGGGAGGGCGCGGGCGGCCGTCGCTGGGAAAATCGAAATAATCCTCGACCGAGCTGGCCAAGTCGCCGGGCCCCCGGTCGACACACCGACTTCCTCGGCTGGCTTCATTCACGGGGAGCGGGGTGGGGGTGGGTGGTTGGGGAGGCTAGGAAAGGGCGAGGAACTGAGCGTAAAAGTGAGGGGGCGGCAAGAACGGGAAGGTAAGCAAGAGAAACGAGGACGGGCTCCAGGGGAACTGGGCGCCATTACGTCCGGGTATGCAGTTCCAGGCCGACACGGGGAATAAGGAATTCCGCAAATTCAAGCGATAGACGCGCATCCCCGCGTTCCCGATGGTCCCCGCTAAGCTTCAAAAGACGCTGTTGTGTGCTTGGTAGGCGATAATTCTCTCGGGCGCATCTTTCGAAGAGCAACTGAGTGAGTGAGAGAGAGAGAGAGTGGCCGAATTGTAGGCTTACGTAGAAAAGTAAGCGCGTGTTGCTGGTTTCCGGGCAGCGGGCAAAAGGTAAAGACCAGCTCTCTTGACTCCATTTCTTTTCAGCGCATCGTTCATTGGCTCGGCGGGCTTTCCGGTTTCAGGCCGAGGGGCGGATCGCCGGAACCAGCGTGTTCGGAGCGACCTCGCCAAGTCAGGATGAATAAACGAAGACAGCGCGGCATGCAACAAAAGCTGTGTTTGCTAAAGGTCGCTGCCGAAGAATCGTCCTGCCAGTTCGTTGAGCCCGTTTATCTGTGTACGCTTGCGCGCACGAAATCTCCCAAGTTCGGTTTCGTTGGCAGGGGAGGGGGAGGCGAACAAAAGCGCGTAAATACGTATGGCTATGAGAAATGTCCCGTCGGATTTGCGCTCGGTCTAGCGTAAAGGCCGGGACGGGGGAAATGCGCGTGTATTTTGATAAATCTTGGATGGTTGTTTATGGGTTTGCGCAAGAAAAATTATTTACATGAGAGCATTACGAGGCAGAAACACAAACATACCCACAGCCAAACACGAGATTCCCCCATTGATATGCGAGAGCCCAAGACACTTTTATGCTGCTTGAAGTACGTACACGCTTTAGTGTCGATCTAAGGCATACACACACATACACACAGCCGTGCGCTCGGCTATTGCAGTCCTCGTTAATTGCGCAAAGTCGCTTAATAATCTCTAAAAAAAAAGGGGGCGATGGTGGAAATATCGGCCACGTCGGTGTCGGAAACAAGTAAATGGCGGGCTTGGCGGGAAATCTATAGGGCCAAGAGGATAATCCGTCATTGACTCGTCGTCGCCGTCGTTCCACCAACGCAAGCACCTAAAGAGCCTGGGCGAGAGGTCCGAGTTGGCTCTCTCACTTCCAGACAGCGCACAGCGCAAGAAGGCGACGTGCTCGAGGGACAATTACAAATGGGCCGAGATCTCGAGGACGGACAAGGCGCGGACGATATCTACACCCCGTGTACGTGCTTCGTTCCAACAGAAACATAAACCCGAAGCGCACAAGGTACCGGCTAAGTGCGAGATACATCACGTCTCCTATCGCCCCCCTCTCCCCCCACCTCCCCACCCCACCCGCTCCTTCCCACTTTTTCTTTAGATGCTGGCTTTTCTGCCTTTCCAGTTCTTCTGATTCGCTCCGCGGATATGGATCCTCGCCCATCTACTTTTTATCGCCTCGGTTAAATCTGAAATGCATACAATTTACGTCCTAAATAAATCAATTCGTTAAAATTATGGAGCACGCCTGCTCTGCCTTACTAATTCAAAATATTTAAACAATACTGATATTTCGCTGGCCCCGTTATGGCCTCGTATTTTAACGGGCGGCTCTAACCCACTTAGATAATTATTAAAATTTAAGATCGGCTTTATTCATTGCGAGCGCCTATATGGGAAGATAATTTATTTATACCGAATGCATTGCGGATACTCGCCTTGGAAGTAGCTGGACGATTTTGGAAATTCTCGCTCATTCATTTGCCACGATTAAATAATGTTGTCAGAGTGTCATATGGGCGCACCTATCGAGACAGCTTATTGCTATTATTATGAGCATAGTTAAGTGCAAATTTGAAATGCAGTGTAGATGGGAGTTTTTTTGTGGCCGATGGTGATGGTGAAGTTCGTTGAAGCAATGTCTCTGTAAGTAGAGTCTCGAGGGCACGGGTCTTCTTCTCAAAATCGTCATTTAACCAATCGATAATAATGGCCACACAGGAATCTGTGCCAATAGATCATCGAGTCCGACAATTTATGTCAAAGCTGGCCGATGATTAAGGTGGCGCTGAAAGTTTTTGCACTCTCCTGATGATAATGGACAATTGAAAAGACAGACGCGCCCTGTGAATAAAACGCATGTGGGACATAAACCATTCTCGTTAAGGATACGATTCGAAAAAAGCTTATACGCCTTCAACTACGCGAGCCCCCCCCCCCCCTCTCTCTCTCTTTCTTCGAAAGCACTTTGAATGCGCTCCTCGGGTACATTAACCTCTCGTGCAGCTCCGGATTACGACTGCCACCGACCCCGCTCCCCTCCCGATGCGCATGCAGATTCGATTGTGTACGAAGCGCGAGTGCATGGTTAAGCTTACGAGCGCGAATGCCTCCTCCGTGCCGCGGCGTCCCTCGCTTTCCATCCTCCTCCTTAAAGAATAACGAAGCGCCGTTAACGACCGGCATTCACCTCCAGTCCTGTATGGGACTTTTCGCGCGGCCGCGACAGACTGGCAGAGTCCCACTGATTTATATGGCCGAGCGGTGATTGCGATGCAGCAACGCGGCCACAGTCATTTCGCCTATCTGAATTGCTTCGAGTGATGAATGCTCTCTCTCGTGTGTCCTCGTGTTTTTCGTGGTCATATCGCGAGTCGGGGGGAGGCAGCGGAGGAGCTAAAGCGGCTCCGGGGACATTAAGTCGCGTAGGTCTTGCGATGTGCTTTAGTGGCATGAGAGGAGATTATCCGGCTGCGAGCTTTATATTTTCGTCGCTGTTGTATCGTGGCTCGTGCTTTTAAGGAGAAAAGAATTGTCCTCGCCGCTCGCGCAGGCTTTGTTCGAGCCTGCCCTCCATGTGGCAATGGCCTGCGCCAAATTTATCATTAGATATGCTTCGGTAATGTTTGGGAATCGAAGAGGCCGGTGATTTTGGAAGGAGCTCGAGGGAGAGAGAGAGAGAGGGGACATGAAATAAGGGAAATTAAGCGTGCGCATAGGTATTCTTGTATACGAGGACAAATGGATGGGTTACTTTTCGGGAATAATTATTGAATGTGTACAGCGACTTTATGCGGCACAGTAAAATCCTTTTATCTTTACACGCCGGTGATTTATCGGCGAGGCAATTTTTTAATGATTGCAATTAAATGATGGAATATTTTATATTGCTCTGGTGGTCGAATAGACGCGCGGGAGGTGATGAATAAAATTGCGAATGAGGAGAAAAATATTGCCTTTGGCCTTGATAATAAAAGGCGCTTTCGCGTGCAAATAAAAGACAATGGGCTAATAATAGTAAAAATTGCATAATAATAATAATAATAATGATATCGAGGGCGTGAAATTCGGGGCGACTGAAAATACATGATAAGCACGAACAAATTTTGTAAATCATCGATATTATATAAATGCCAATTGCAGCTATAATTATTTATCTTACATTAAGCAACGCTCGACTGATCTAGAAATACGGCTTAAATTATTTCTGCGTTTGATTGTACAAAGACCTCGAGTGTTCATCTCTCTCTTTTTTCTGCTTATAGATTGTTTTTCTTTTTGCCTCTTTCTTAAACAATCCGTCTCGCCTGATTTATTTGAAAGAAAGTTTGAATGTAATAATGGCAAGCGAGCCCAGCCGATCCTCTTACTCACCGGGCTCTATCTAGTTCAATTAGCCGCAGAAGTGCTTGGAATATATATTCTAATCGAGCAGAAAGTGAAATACGAGTACTAATCAAATGCTGATTAGGTGCCTCTAATTTAAATGGATGTAGCGTAATTAGATTAAAATGACAGTCTGCTCGAGGTAATGCCACGGATATTGGAATGATTTATCGGATGTGCGATTTTGTTGAGAAAGTTCCGCAAGGTGTCGTGATAATGCCAAGATGGCGAGAAACTGGGATTAAAAGCTTAAAGATATTGCGGAAACTATGAATCCTGAGCTTCAGAGACATTGATTGTGAGAAAAGTATCGAGCTTATCGGACGCGATTGTGCATTCCACGTAAACACGGCATAACAATCACATTACGTATCTGCTTTTATTAGGAACAGAGTACGAGCAAAAATTCGTACGAATGTGCACTCATTTACTATTCAACCTTAGTTTCAGCCTACAAGTTTTCTGAATTATTACACGCATTCAGGCGCCTGGCAATGCCTATGAATAAACATGAATTTGGAAACAGCAAGTGAACGGAAATCTTGGGAGCACCGCACGCACACGCAGTCGCATTAATATCTTTAAGAGAAAGAACAAAAACCCATCGGATAAATTTGGCCGTAAATTTATAATTTACCTCGGGCCCTGCCACATTCGCTCGCACTCGGACGTAAAATGTAAAACTCGTTACATCACCCGACGCATTAATAATACAACCTCAGCCGACGAACCTATTAGCCATGCATTTCCCAAGTATTCATCAACTTTCGTTTGCCACTTTTATGCAAAAATACGTGGGGCGAGCGTGCCCGTGGCGATAAAAGCCCCGTGTTTACAATGGTAACTAAGCCATTACATGTAACGCACTCGAAGGCCCCGAGAGAGTTCCCTTTGTATTCAAGATGATTTTCATGATGATTAATCTGAGCGGAGCGCGCATGCAAAATCACGGCTCCGAATGAACGCCAACTCTTTGGTTATAATTCCATCTCGAGGGCCAATGCGGCGAGTGCACGACTGCACGAATGGAGGATCGTCACGTGCTGTCTCTCTCCTCGCACGACTTTAGAGGAGCGCGGAAACGTGCTCTCGAGGTTCGATTGTTTATAGCAGCACCACCACCACCACCACCTACCTGAAACGGTAAATAGCGTCAGCTTGCAGTTTAAGAAGGACACTTTATCCAGTCGTGCGAAAGAGTCCGTTTCGCTATGGAGGTGAAAATTTATGCCCGCGAACCTCCTCGTCGCGTGCACTCGCTGCGATAGGTGGACGCGGGCGCAGTACCGTTCGCGTTTCAAGCAAATGGTGGGAGATTGTGTTTCACGCGAGGCTCATTGGCGCGCGAAATCGAATATTAAACCGGCCACACCGAGATTTATAATCGCTGCAATTGCAAACGCACCCAGGAATGCAATTGCCCGGGAGAGGGGGACACAAAGGGATGGGGGGGAAGGGTCGACGCCACGAATCTTTGTCCGTTTTATCGCGGCTCGGGCAGCAAAAAGTAGCCCTGAATTATTCATTGGCGAGGCCTGTGGCTGCACTCGTTGCCATAAGATCTTTGCTCCTTCCCTCCCCCTTTCTATCGCGATCGACTCGGCGTCCTCTGCAAGAGAGGAGCGATGCTTCCAGTTGGCAAGTGCGCTGATAAGAACTTTATACTCGATGTACAATGTCGGAACCTATTGCCTCTTACCTTTCGCTCCGCTCGCTTACGTGCGCGATGGCAATGAGTCAAGGGGATTCGGGGGGCACAAGATTGACAAGTCAGCACTCACTCGAGCTCAGTGCTCATCTTCTTTTCCCTTCCATTTCCCTTTCTGCCATTATTCTCTAACCAAGGCAACCGCTACTGCCGAATTCATTGTGACGGCACTCACGCGAGCCAAACAAGCATCCTCGACCTACGTATTTCGATCAACGCCGTTTAATTTCTTCGCCGCATTGGCCAACCTGTCGCGCTAACAACAGTTGGCAAGAGGAGCAATTTACGTTCGTCGACGGTTTAATATTTTATTGGAAAAAGGGGGAGGAGAAGAAAATTGGACCATCAAGGGATCAATATATATATCAATCTTGATGCATTTGAATGGAGTTATAAGACTGGGCATGCACAATACAATTACAATGGGAATGAAATGACTTGAAGTGGGAAAAGTATTTTTTTATGCAATTGACAATGCAATTGACTTGGAAGATTATTGAAATTTCTCTGAGCAACGAATACGCAAACTCGCGTTCTCTTTGCTTTGCAATTCTAGATACAATACTTCGAATCGATCATTATGGGAATGGAAAATCTTTGTCTATTTGCCAAGGACAGAGAGAGAGAGAGAGATTAAGCAAGTTTTTGCGAGTCAACGTGATCCCGTCGTCCAATGTGATGAGATTTGCTACACTTAAAGTATCAATGTCAACAAAGTCGATCGATCGTAAGCGAGCCAGCGATGCACAATTATTCACGGCCATTAGGCGAAAATTTTACCCAATATTAGCCAAACAGCGAGAAAAGGGGCGAAATATGTTTCGCCGAAAGGTAAAAGAGTTAATGGACAAAGGGTGAGCAGCATCTTGGAAGGATGGGGGAGGGCGCATCGGCCGGCCCTAACGAATTTCATTTATGACACATGATTTCGCGATAAATATCAGCGATCTGCATATTATTCGTATCTCATGCGGTGCTGGAGCTCGAGGAGGAAGAAAAATATGCCCGCTCGGATAAGGCGAGGAGGCAAGGCCTACGTACTGGCTACGTAAGGGGGAGGAGGCGCATTAGACATGCGCCGCGTAGTCCCGTACGTGTACGAAGCCGCGGGGAAGGGGGTGATTAATGCATTCGGCGTGTATGTAATGCGCGGCCGTGGTGGTGGTGGTGGTGGTGGTGGTTGCGGAGGGAGGGGAGGCGGAGAGGTATGTGTGCGCGGCGGCGGACGTAAAGGCCCGTGGCCGCGTACGCACGTGCGCCGCCGATTTTTCTCTCTCCCCCGGCCAGCCCTTTATCTCGTCCCGGGAATCTTCCGCGAGGTATGAAACTCGCTCTTTCACTGTGACCGCCCTTACTTCATTTTCTCTGTTTCTCGCTGCCTCGTTCGCTCTTGGCCTTCTTGGCCGTGCCTCGCTCCTCGGCCGGTCGTTGGCAAGTGCGGCGAGCGCTTGAGTTTTTAATTCGAGCTCGGCTGCGCGGCGTTATGCGAGCAAGAAATCCTCGACGTCTCGTCGCAATGATAAAAATGCCCCACCGCGTATTAAATGCCTTTTAAATGGGATAGTAATGGGCGGCCGAACAAGTGCAATGGCGCTTGCAATGGCTGATAGTGGCGGAGCGGCCGACGAGCGAAGCCAGCCGAGCATCTCGTACGACCGAAAGTGAAAATAATCACTTTCCTTAAAACTTTTTTATTGGCAGTTTCTAGAGGCGCCCGATCGCGGCCTGCAACCCCGCGCATAATAATAGCTAATAATAGCTAATAATAGCTAATAATAATGGTGGCAGAGTTATATGTATTAGCTTGGGAGGCTGTGTATGTATTAGTTTGCCTAGGAGTGCGATAAGAGCGATGGTGGTAAGCTCTGTGGTCTGTGCACACAAAGTAACGCCTGTGTCCGCCATATCTCGGTACTCGACGACGATACCAGCCTCGTTCGGCTTAGAGACCTTGCACATATGCCAAAGAGATGCTAATTTTATATCCAATAATAACAAGTGCGCTAAATGAAATAAATATACCAATACCGGTGCGAGTATCCAATGGATTATGTAAGCAATGGTATAAATGCAGTGGAATATGAGTCTTAGTCGTATGTGTAATTGTGTATGTGGGATCGTAGGGAGAAGAATTGTGAATAAGAGGAATTCAGTGTGTTGGTTGGATGGACTTTTCCATGACAATGTCACTCGGATGAATTTGATTGTTGGAGTGGGTTGAATCGTTGGAGCAAATTATTTTACAGCAGGTCTGGGCAGCCTTGTGATTGGCACTCTCATGCCACATTGGATATAAAAATTACACTATTCGTGCGTGGACTTGTAGTGGGGGGGGGGGAGCGTATGTAGTTTAAGAGCTTACAGCTGGGAAGAGGACATTTTCACCATTCCTTGGGCAAATAAAATACCATTTCGTATTATTGCTCGATCGGTGCATATCAATCGAAATGGAGAATTTGCAATTGAAGAGAGGACATGTGCTCGAGTAATGAAGCAGTTGCATCGGAAAAATCAAGGCTCTAGAAAGAGAGAGAAAGAGAGGAAGGCATAGGAGCGTAGATTCCACGATTGATGTAAAATATCGAGGGGACTTGCGAGTTTGGTGGAGGAGCCACATCAACTAGCCACACCACCTTCATTGCTCAATCGCCAAAAATCTTGGACAATCCGGGGCAGCTCAAGAGCAATAACTGCAATGGAATTCATTCGAGGAAATCAAGGGACGAAATCCAGCCCATTCGCGGCGACCTTCTAATAGCCCAAGACTCGCGCACAGCCATTATTTATCGTCCTTCCAACACCTCCTCGTCTTTTTGCTGGCCCCGAGTGGCTTTGAGCCTCGCCAAGAGTCGGCTTTTAACAACTTGACGTACTCCGGGGCTCGTTCGTCTCCCGGTGGATCGCGTTTGAAGTCTATAAAAAGCAGTTCTTCCCTGCATCCTCGCGATCCGAGCCTCGCAGCATTGACGACACAAGTTGGACTTGTCCGGTCGAGGGGCGCGCAAGCACAGCACGCAAAAAGTACTCTAAAAAAGCGGCGGACGTCGGTCGGCGAAGATCACACTGACAAGTGCAGAGACGCCCGGGGCCGAGGAATCGCCTTCAAAGTTCTCTGCTGTAGAGCAGCCGTTTGCATGTACATTACAAGCGCCTCGTAAACTCTCGAATCAGCGTAACTCGTGCTAAGAGAACATGCCATGGAATGCTTTAGAGGGGGGGGGGATTTCTATAGAAGCCCATCGATAAAAGTTAAAAATGTCGTTTTTCACGGCGTCGTGTGTAAGATTGAAAGACTGAATTACAGCGGCGCGTTGTTGTTCGGAGCGGGAGAAGGAGGCGAAGCTCCGAAGGCGGACCGTTAAAATCTTTTTTTACGTGCGAGATCTATGTGGTTTAGACTTTCTAAGTGCGCATTAAGTACTACGTTGTACTTGGTAAGTTCGTGCGTTGCGATAAATTAAGAGAAGATAACGTGCAGGTTCGCGCGTTCGCATTCATCAACGTAAAAATATATTCTCCCTGCTTATGTAAATATTGAAAATAGTTTCAGCACCGAGATCACACTCACTTGGAGGCCAAGAATCTCTGAATAATAAATCTCCGTTTTTTTTAAAAAAAATGAAGCGATTTCTTCAGACATCAACGGTGCTCTTCACTATTTTAATCGGCCCTTCCTTGGCAATTGCAATTTACGTGAAACTTGCAATTGTATAAAGCTTAACACTCGATAAATTTCATGAATGATTTAAATTGTATTTACAGGTTTCGGCTTTTCGTAAAAACTTGTTTAAGAGGGAACGAATGTAAAAAGTATCGGTTATATAAGCGTTGAAATATTTGTTTATCATAATGTTGGTTTTGATGTTGCATTACAGTCTGTTTACAATTTAAATTACATTTCATTCGCTGCTGTAGCATCTAATTTGCCAAAAGCCAAATATAAAGTTCAAATCCACATATATATATTTTCCACTAAACAACATATTATAATTCTAAAGAAATTCACGTTTGCAATGCAAATAATTTGCCATTTCAATTATGAATTAAACTTACGAATGAAATAATAACGATGCGCAACATATATATATATATAAATATACTCTTTTTTTGCAATATGTCTAAAATAAAAAATAATTTAATCGAGCGAATCGTGAATAAAGTGGATAAATACAATAACTAATATATTACATAAAATATACTACAGTTTGGAAATTCGTGCGTCTAACGTACGAATTCACCATCAGAATTAAATTTTAATTAAACTTTGAAATAACCATTATTATTATATTTCTAGATAAATTTCTACATTTTACAAAGTGCATACTACACGAACTAATTGATTATTATAATTTGCCAGCTATTAACGAACGATGAATTATGTTAAGGATAGATAATGAATTATATATAGATTGAAAATAACTAAATGAAAGGTAGAGTAGAGTGTTTGTACTTTTAGTTTAGTGCATTTATCAAAAACTTTCATAATGTTTATATTTATCATAAAAATTTTGTACCAAGGGATTCAGAAATATCCTCACGCTACAGATAACAAATACAAGTAGTTTGTATTAATAAAATTTGAGCGTAATCCGCTTTCTTGAAAAAAAAAACAGACAAACAAACAAACAAACACACAAACAAGCACACACACCTACGGACACAAAACGTAACTAAACAAAAAGACATAAAGAAAAAGGGGGAAGAGAAAAAAGCGAAAAGGGAACAAGGATAATCCTAATGAACACGAATATTATTGAAGATAGTAGCCGCAGCTACAGACATAAATTCGGCAAAAAGAGCAAGAACTCAAGGGATTTGAGGGAAGAACATTGTAATAATATGGCGCGGAAGAGCAAAAGTTAAGCTGGAAATACCAGTAGGCGGCTCGTAAACAGCGGTATCGCCGAGAAGTTGGTGTGCCTGGAAAGTCGAAAGCGCCGCGCATCTTTCGGGCCTGAAGACACACGAGGAAGATAATCCCGAGGAAGGCGCGCGCGCGCGCGTTATATGCGCGGTGCCGGGAATCGAATCGGGTGCGCATACATACGTAATCGGGCGCATAAAGTGGAGAGAAGCGCCAAGAGCTCAGGACTCGTGCCGCCCAAGTACTTGTCGAGTGACGTTCGCCTCGTTTCGGAGTTCATAAAGTTGGTAATTTGCCTGCGCTCGCGCCTTCTTTAGAAGGAGGCTCGGGAAGAGTGAGGGAGAGGGAGGGAGATGCTAATGAGGACCGAGTGAACTCGCACCCACTTGAGCGTGACTCGTGTCGGCGATATAGGATTTCGCTCTTTCGTCTCTTTTCACTGCCAATTTTGAAATTCTCGGGCCGGCAGGGACGATAATTCACGATCGATTAGATGCGCAAGACCTGTAAATAAGCTGATTTGCCAGGCATGTAAATTGCGGATTAGGGCTTGGTTTGGTACGCGCCCGATGCCGAGCGCACATTTCTTTTTTACTCGGCATAATTTAATGGCGAGCGTGCGCGATCTTAGGAGCGAGAATACTGTCGATATCTGCAATTTTGATTTACAATTATTTTGGCGATACTGCCTCCCAATGACGTATAATTAAACGGCCATTTCATATTTATCTTGAATTATGCAATTTTCCTACACGCTAATTGCGCGCGCGTAATTCCGAAGACCAAAGATTACTCGGGCAGCTGCCTGTAATTTCTCGTGAAAAAATAAAACGCTATGATTTGAAGGTGCATTAAAATTTTATCACCTTTCACTGGGTTTTGTATTGATTACTCCTGCCGTTTATTATTCGAAAAAGTTTATTACACGTGAAAAATGATGTTACACGCTTTTGAAAGTCGTTGCGAATTAAAAAGTTAATGCGAGCTTAAATTTGCCACGTCGCAGCTCAAATCGTCTGCCACAAAATGTTCAATGGACAATCGATAGATCGTGGCTGCTATTTGCCTCTTTGACGAAATATTTAAGGGAATTTTATTCCAATGCAAATTCACGTAACGTAATACAATATCATTATGCGCATAAATTGCGCCCCTAATATCTATCTATTATTGACAAAATGTGAAATTACGAACAATCACTCGAGCGATAGGCCGCATTACTATCATTACGCGTAAAAACAATTTAGTTAATAATGCAAAGAGAGAGAGAGATGAGAAAAAAAAAAACGAGAAAGCCATCGGTCAAATGTAACGCATGATTTTACCAGATTCTTTTTAACTCTAAATCGGCCGAGCAAATGGCGATAATTCTCTCGGCGATCATTAACTTTCTTCTTTATTGCGAGTGCATTGCCATCACCATCACTATAATCATCACCATCGACACGCGTGACTCATGGTAGCATAGATGCTCTCGTCAAAAATCGTTTCTCCAACGTTAATTGAAAGCGAAAATTGCGCGAGGCGTCTCGCCTGCCAACTCGGCTCATCTTCGGTAACCATCCCTCCATCCCTCTCTCCGCCACCCCCCGCCTTACCACTCTCACGCGGCGCACACTTTTTCCCCTCTCACACCTTATCATAGGAGAGATCGTAATGCTTGAGAGAGTGAAGCGCGATCGATAAAAGAGAGAGAAAGAGTTAATTTAACGAGGGGCGCGTGCAAGCGTCCGTCTCATCTGCAAAAGAGACAGAAGCGGAGGACCGAGGCGGCTTGTTATTAGCCTTTTAATTGGGTCCGGTCTCTCTTATCTGGCAATATTCCGCCATTCGATGGTGGCGCACACTTGCCACTACGTCGATTCCAAGCGGACTTGTAATCTCCAGCCGGCGGCGATCCCGCAACTGCCGATTACGTGTATAAACACACACGCGCCAATGCCTCTACGCAACCTCGACTTTCACCCACTCTGAGAAAATGCTTTTCCTGGAAAAACTCCTCCCCACATGGCCTTGTTGATATTCCAAGAGTGCAACGACTCATGCCCACCTGCAACTCCCACAATAAAGCATCGAGACACCGAATTCTTTTACTCCCAATTGGATTATATATACATATATTGTGTATAAATAAGGTATAGAGATGAGGTAAAATTTGTAACAATATGAAATAATGTGGAGAACTCGATGGAATGTTGCAAATGTATGTCCGCCATAACGCCTCGTAATGTCACTCATAATTATCATCAAACAATTATTCGAGATTATTCGCATTGTAAAATTAATAGTAAACGATGAATTTTTCATTATTCTTAAAACGTTAACATTAATATTATACGATTTAAGGATTTTTTGAAAAAGCATCAAATATCACGTAAATGTGTCATAAATACACGAATTAGAAAAGAGTGAATTTTTTCAATCTAATGCTTATATTAAGGAATTTACATGTCTCGTTATCCTTTTCATTATGTCGTTGTAAAAATTTCGAATCTTGAAAATTTTAATCAACCAAATCATTATATTGTTGGTACGATATATTTGCCCACATTTACTATATCACACCTTATATAATGATTATATATATCGTCGGTACGTTCACATTGTATTATTGCTGATTAATTTTTCGCAACTTTAAATGTATGCCTTATGTGCGCTTAAAGACTTGCACTCATAAACACATGTAACATATAAATAATTGCTTCGCATTAATTAAATGCTCTCGTCAACCGTCCGTATCCCCGTAATAAACGACTTTTCCAAAGAGTTTTCTCCCAATCTCACACACGACAATATAATTGTCACAATATTGTCGGCTCATATCGACCCAACATAAAAAATCGTTTATCTACAATTTATCGTACAGCTTGATACGTAAGAGTAGTCATCGGTATTTTCTACCATTAAAGTATAAAGGGCGATAATTAAATTTTACATTAAAGTGCACTAATGTCCCGGCTCTTTTAACAAACGCCATAAATCTCGTGGACGAAAACATTGAAGAATTTTTTCAAACGCCTATCTATACTGTCATCATTTACACGCGAGGTAATTGGCAAAAATAAAGGTTTAGTAGATTCGATCTCGAATTGCCGTTTGTAAATATTTAAATGAAACTTTGTTATCGAATGAAGTATGCAGGGAATAAAAATGAAATAACCGACTCGGGCCAACTTATACGAGCTTTCTTGGAAGATCAACATCGAGCTAAGCAGCTCGGCAAGTCGCCGTTTCTCTGTTTATCTTCTCTCTAGTCTACGCGAGCTCCAGTAATCTAAATATGGATGTGAGCGTAGGGGTTTTTATGGCTTTACCTGAAATCTCGCATAACGTAAAGCGTGAAAATGTTGGCCGTAAGTGAGAACAGCCACATACGCACGACCCCGTACGTGTAATACAACTATCGCCCTCAGATTTCAGATAATCGCGCGTCCTAATTCATTGTAATTTAAAATGCAGTTTTAAAATTTCATTAAAAAAATTTTTAAAAGTCCATAAAATTTGTAGAGCAACAGTCACGTCAGTTTATAAGGCTTAACAGCCCGAACAGCATAAACCAACAAACGGAGAAGACTTGAAAAGGCGTTCTCAACCATCATACGAGATAAATAATTTCACCACCGTCGAAGATTTATTCCACCAAACAAACAACTCCAATTGGCAATTGCCTTACCAAAAAGCGCAATCGCTAATCAACCTTTAGCCAATATTACTTATTATTATTATTTTGCCCGTCGCCGCTTTTATCGTGAAAAATTCTCTAAAGAGCAAATACGCATTATAATTGAGAGAGAGAGAGAGTCCATCTCAGTTTCAATCACAACATTATCGAGATGGAATGGACCACTTGTGCGTTTTTAATGAGGGCCTACGAACATTAACCCAACTAGTACACGAAATGGAACGGAGCGAATCTCACGCGAGTCTCGATAATTAACGAGGCTCAATTATATACATCTACATCTATATATACAAGTGTATATATAGGCGTACGTGTGTGCAATTAAGTTAAGTTTGCGCGGGCTTTGATGATGGTAGTGGGGCGCAATTGAGTTAGGCAGAAAAGAAAAACTTCATTCGCCACTTGGTTTCCCGAGCACCACTCCCTCGTATATTACCAGGCGTCCAGATAAATTGGACGTAGATGGAACTAAGATTGGTAAGGTGATCCAGTGTGTGGGTGGGAGGCTGGCTACGTTGCTACGAAGCGATCCGATGCCGAGGGGTTGCGTCGAATTCCTCTCTCTCTCTCTGTCGGGGGGATGGCGCGGCGAGGCTAAATCAAGTCGGGCCGAGCTTAGGGAGCCGGGATAGGGGACACAAGGGGATGGGAAGGCAAAAGGCATTACCTTCGGCCATCTCGATCGTCACCCCATTATCCGAGGTAAACCTCGTGATACGAGGGGGGGGAATCCGATATACGGGGTGTGTCAACGTCCGCCAAAGAGTGGGTGGGCTGGAGGACCTCGTACATGTGCGTGGGCTGTCTGGCTCTCTTACCCGGGTGCTTTTTGGATTATTTTTGTCGCTGGCGCCGAGTCCCCGGGGTGCTGTCTATTGTTGTATCACTGGGACGATTGCAGACACGATGCCATCATGCGCGATCAAGGCTTTAGCTTTTATGGCGGGGAGAACGCGCATTCCATTGAGTGATAAAACTTACTACTTTCCCTCGCTGCGGAATAGCGCACTTTCGCAGGCCCGAGTGCTGCCCCGGCCATTTTTACTTAAACTTCAATTACTTTTAGGACAGTGCGCTCCTCGGCATTTTATTTACAATGGGGGCCAGTGTTTTTACGATAGCGCCACTGTATGATGAAGCGCGAATTTGTCTGACTCGATTAACTCGAGGCTCGTCGAGAGGCATGGCGTTGCAGTCGACGCATGCAATGACGTTGTAAATGGCCGAAAGGGCAACGAGTACGACAAACTTTAGAGATGAAGAAGGATGAGTGGGATGAGACGCTAACGCGAACAATGGATTAAAAGTACTACAACGATCATCGCGAGCCTTCCCAATAATTTTCCCAAGCCTACTTAAATACGTAGATAAATATTAAAATTACCATTGCTATTTGGTTGTTATTTATGAAATCAGTAGAGTTAGGTTACTTTAGCGAGCCGTCACTTTATTTTAAACTTTATTATTGCGAACTCTGACTCTCTCTCTCTCTGCTTGTAATGTTGGCTCTGACTTTTTGAGACTAGGCAGTCGTGAAATCAATTTTCCTCTACAGCAACGCTCCGACGCAATACTTTATCGTTGAATGGTGCCAGTGACTGTATATCAAAATTCTTAAAATTATTGATTCGCCAGGAGATAAAGTGAAGTGGCACGTGCACGCTTTTCCATTACAAACGGAAGCTCAAATCGATTCGAAAACATTTGAGAATATATTGCAAATATATATATATATATATATATCGCAAGTCGTCTTGAATAAACACGGGAGGAGTTTTTTTTTTTTTTTCATTTTGCCACGCCGAAGCTTATAAATCACAAATTCATAAAGCCCTGCCATTGGAAATTCATTCTCGGGCGAGAAAACTACCAGCTCTACGTCACTTATTTTACAACAATCTGTGCCTGCGACTTTCATCAGATGTCACAGTCTCCTCACTGCACACCTCCCGAACCAACTCGGACTTTTTAACTTACAAACAACTTGCGCATCAACCAGACCTACCCACAATCCTCCCAGCAGGCCATAACTCGCCACCATAACTATAAGATTTGGCAATAGATCAAATAACTTTGGCCAATTCAATATTAAGACGGAGGCATTAAAAGGCCAGGGAGTATGCCCAGATGGGATAAGCGTAAGGACGCAGGCGTCCTCCGCGAATTTTCGCGATTTCCCGCTGGATGAGTGAGGGAGCGTGGTCGCCGTTCCGGTCCATAGTGTCCCGGCACTTCCCGCGCTCGCCTCGTCAATCAGAATTCCGCGAATTAGCGTTAACGAGCCGTTATTGCCGCGTCCATTTGGCTGGCGCAGGGCTCGCTCGGCCGCTCGGATATGAGCCCATAGATTCCCCATATTGTGCGCCACTAGACTCGGGCGGCGGTTGGCGGCGGCGGCGGTTGGGCCGGGGGTGGCGACGGGGGTTGCCACGGTTGGCCGGCAACCCGGCAATAGTGGAGAGCCGGAATCCGGTTAGTTACAGCCGTGCGTTATGGACCGCTGCGCCAGGCAAAAGCTCCAGCACGAGCGAACATCTCTCTATCTCTCTCTCTATCTCTCTCTATCTCTCTCTCTATCTCTATCTCTCTCTCTCTCTCTTTCCTATTGATATACGCGTCAAGAACGCAAAAATATATGGCTAGCCGTAAAAGAGGAAACAGTGCTTTTCCGACCTTTCCCGCGAGCTGCGCCTCGTGATATAGCCGGGGTAATTAGCGGCGGACCCCCCGCAAACCTTTCGAATATTTCGGCCTCCTGGTGGTGAACGAGCATCGGCCAGTACGTTATAAGCGAGTCGGGTAATTGAACGGCAAAACAAGATTTGTTAATTAATTCCGATACCGGAGTTATGCGCGAGAGCGTGCGGATGGCGATGATAACGAGGCTTTTCGCTTTATCCGCTCGGCCTTTTTTGTATTTAGCGACGCCGAGTAAAGGACGCCGATAATATATTGGTTTTTAAAAATATTGATGCCGGGATGTGGGCGTTCAATGTTTTTTGGCCTCTAATTGCAGCGGGATCTCAAGGACTGATTTAATTATTTCGATACGCGTGCTTGCCAAGTACCTGGAAATCTGCCTTCGGACTTTTTCACTCGGATACGACTCCTTTACCTTCCATTGCCCATACAACACCGGCAATTACGCTTAAAGCCGATTAAACCGAGGAGCGATTGGTGGAAGGGGGGTGGAGTGGCAGTAGCGAATTGAAGTCAATGTTGCGGCTCTTGAATTTCCACAAAGATTCTCAAGTTTTTAGTCTTAATGCGGAATTATATTTTTGAAAGTAATAAGCCGTGGGCAGCTTAATTTACCTGCGATAAAACTTAAATTACAGTTATCTTTGGCTGATTAATGCGCCATAGGTAATGCACAAGTGCCTTAAATGTTTACAAAGTATGTTGAAAAATGTCCACAATGTCCATTAACGGTCACGAAGGAATTTTCATTTGAATTTATACGATTATTCAATTTGATGTGGAAGTACCTAACAATGCAGACTTATTTTCAATCGAGAATATCTCTATAAATACTTCTAATTTAATATTATGGCAAAGAATTGGGCACAATTGGCAACTCATTATCCATAATTTGACAGATTTTGCAGTAATATAATAGAAATGTTCCTTTACAGATCGCATAAAGAATAAAATTTCTTAATTTTGTCCCATTGATTCGTATAAAAGATATGGCAATCTTGTTTACGTATTTTCCGGAATAAAGTTCGTCTTTACATGACAAGGAACGACGTCCAACAGTTTAAATGGATCGTTTCGTAAAAATATTAATGCCATTAAGATAGTCTCCCTGCATAAGCATGCGGTACATCAATAAAAGTTTTTTCTTATCTGGCTAATTAATTTTGCACTACATTCACCTCAATCAATTTGATATTTCTTCACAATAGTGTACTGATAATACTCGAATTTATTCGAGGAAATTAATTGTCTTAATAAGGCGAGTAATTAAATTATCCTCGAAATTCAGTTTTCGATTGCACTTTTTTTACATTTCGAGTTATTTATCGTGCAGTTTTATGACAAATGTGTGCATCACATGATGCATGACGGTGAATGAAAAATTCAAGTCCGAAGCTGCATCAGCGAAATTATTGGTACAAAAGCATGTAATATTTTCGTAAAATAAGATAAGTAATTTTATAAATAAGATAAGTAATGAGAGGAATTTTGTAATAATAAATTTATCGTTACTGCACGGCTGCCAACAGACGAGCAAAAAAAAAAAAAAGTTAAAACAGAATTTCAAGTTGGTATTATTAATTTATTTATTTTTAAGATGCTTTACCGATAACGACAAGACTTAAATATATACTTCAAAGAATTATAAAGATTTTAAGATTAAAAGAATTTTTACAAGAAACAAATGTCTTTGACGTTGTTTTTACTTTTTCACGGAATTTGCTTTTCATTTTTTTCCACTATTTTTCTCATTTACTACTATTTTGCCACATTTTTTCTTCTGCTAAGCAAATATTGTCAATTGTACCATTTTTAATCTATTAAACGTACATTTCGATAAAAGAATGCAGCTCGATGTGTCAAGTGAGCAGAAATCATAATTTCATTTTTACGTGTACAACGCACTTGTTGTGCAGTGTACGAATGGAATTTGATCATAAAAACGGCATTATATTAATATATAATAGTACCAATTTAGAAATTATATATATATGACATTAATCGAAATGTTCGACTATTAAGTATTTCTCAAAGCAATAATAATCATCAAATGTTTTGCCATGTTCTTTCCATGTGTACGTTGACATTTCAAATATTCAATAGTACGAATTCACGTAGGAAAATAATATAATTGGAAATAATTGATGCTTTGCTCATTTTCTTTGTATTCATCATTTGCTATGATGTACCGAATAAAAAAATATATTATTTGACTAAAAAACTATTACTTTTATAAGCAACGAATATCAACTTTAAATGAAACAGTTGATGTGACCATTGTTTAAGAAAACAAATGTATTTATAAACTTTTACTACAAGAAAAAGATGTTTTTGTAATATTTCTTTAATTATTCATCCAAATTAAAGAGAAATGCACATCAGCGTATTATAAACATAATGATAATGAATACAAATTTTTGTTATTTTATAAACATAAGCCGTCTTGAGTCCCTTTTCTGCGCAAATTGGCTAATAATTCTCAATATTATTGTTTGTCAATTTGTCGAAAGTGGCATAATTCTTTCAACGAACAACAAATAAAGCTTAAACATGATAAAATAATTAAAGAGTGATATCAGAGTATGCAGCGTTTAATTTTTAAAAAATTCGAATAGAGCAATGCTTTCAAGGAGCACAGATATTTTCAAAGTATTGTCAGTAATGTTGTAGTATTTTTTTCCCTTTCCCCTTAAGGATCTTTAGACATTATTTCATAAATGCATAATTATGATTTGTGTGTACAAATTAAATTTTTTTTATCTGATATTAAATTCTCTCCCCGTAATTACACGCTTTTAGTCAAAAGCTCAGTTCTATATTCGCGTGAAGCAATTTGTTCACTCGAGCCGTATAATAATCGAAATTTTTCGATGCATTGGCATTTTCTTTAAAAGTGCGCGCAGCGATAAACAGGAAGAATGAAGGAAAGGATCTTAAGTTATATCTCGGGTGAAGCGCACGGAGGTTTCGCAAACTTCTGAGCCACGTCTTTTTGAAAAGTGTGCAACACTACTACGCAGCGGGAAATAATCTCGAGCGATCTTTCGCCTGACATAAAGTTCGCATAACGCTTTATCGCGGTTATCAATCAAGCTTTTATCTAGATGACTTGCTCGTACGATCCGTCTCTCTCTCTCTCCCTCTCTCCCACTCTCCCACTCTCCCACTCTCTCTCGCCACTTTTTCGCGCACACCAGATATCTTAATCCGCGGCTGGGGATCGAATTAAAAGTGTGAGTTGTCTTGCATCACCTTTTACGGTGAAAGACTGCAGTTTTATAAATGGACACGAAGAGAAATGCGCAAAATTTGTTGCTGCAAAGAAACTGCTATGCTGCTGTAATTAGAAACTGCACTAATTGACAAAAAATTAGGCTCTACTTGGTTACTTCAAAGGTGCCTTTTACCATTAGCTGCTGATTATCGCCTCTAATATTATTATTTTACAAAACAATCTTAATAATAATGCTTTCTTGCGAAACATTTTCGTTTCGTTCTTCGTTTCAAAATTCTTATTGCATACAATGAAACGTTATTAAATGTTGGTATAAAAAAGGCACATTAATGGATAAAAGCACGAATTCAAGTGTTCAATGTATGCTCGAATCAATTTTAATTATCTTTTCAAAATGATCATATAAAGTTATCGCATTAATAGCTTATTAATGTTACTGGAATGTTTCTTCGTTTTTTCCTCTTCGCGTGTACATTACATATTTTTAGATTGACGAAGGACCGAGAAATGTGACATCTTTGAATTGTTTGGCAATTAAAATTCTGCCTAAAAGATTGTGAAAGAAAATTGTCAATTTCTTCGCAGATACGCTTTGCCTTGCGAATTGAAAGCGAATCTTTCGGTCGCGTTTTAATTTTCAAATTTCACGGATTATAATGGCTTTCGGGATTTATGCATCAGTGTAATTAAGCAAATATTAAACATCTTCAGCGCCATATAGAACTAAAATTTTAATTTCTATTTCAGATAACTGCCTCACATTCGTATTACTGGCTTCCATTCAATTCGTAAGTCTCCCATCCATTGCTATATAATCTTTTCAATATCCAAATGCTATTACATAATCGCCGAGTGTACTGCAATAAAACTGCCACGTAATTCATGAGCTGCAGAGGAAGTTTTTCAACTTCATGAACATTTGATAATAAATGCCATTGAATGAGAGCGTGATTTATAAAATTCAATATTCCTCATTGAGGGCGCACTCATTGTTGGCGATATTTTCTCATTGGCAAATTGTTGTGCGTTCGAGGCAACTTTTTCGTAACGCCAAGCGCCAATTAACGAGGTAAAGAAGTCGGGCCCTTTCGAGTCTCTCTCTCTCTCTCTCTCTCTCTTGATACATTTTGAGCGTCTCGACTCGATCGCCACTGAAATGGCATTGAGCTACGACTAACTCACTTCCCGGAGCGGATTTCATAAGGCTCAGGTAAGCACAGTAGCGGAAGGTAATTGGAAGGGTAAGCGGCAAGTGGTGGCGCAGATTAAAAACGAAAGGAGAATCCTTCTCACGGGGCACAAAGGCCGCGGCCCAAAGACTCGTCGAGCTTTTCTGAAACGCGTGCAAATAGAAGGAGGACGATCGGCGCTCGCGATAAACCTCCGAGCGCTCGAACTTTTATCTGCCTCGTAAATACGGGGCAGAGCGACTCTCTTAGCCGTTTGCTCGCGCGAGCGCACGCGATGAGAATAATTAAATTAATCGCTCGCGCGGAGACTGCGAGCCAGCGCCCGACGCATTTTATTTCGCGCGACTGGGAGCTGCTCGCCAGATTACTCCTCCGTGCGATATATAAACTGCCACCCCGAGAGGCTTCGTGTGCGCACACGCTCTCCCCCCCCCCTCCGGTTGATTTGTTGGGATCTTGGTGTTTTCGCGATTTTCCGCCGCGTAAAAATGTCGCTTGTTTACGGGGCCGGATAAGTTACGGATTTATTAAAGCGTCGGCTTGAGTTGCGGTTATGCGGCTTCGCGTAGGCGCTTCGAAGACAGCGAATTGCCCGGCGAATGGCTTGGGATGAAGCGATTATGGGGAGGGACAAGTATGCGTTTGTAGTTGGAGGCACTTAGGGAGGTCAAAATCATTGCTCCTCTTTCTTTTCTCAAGTCAAAATATCGTTACCTCTCAACTACCTGCATTCTCCGTGTTCGAATAAACTTTTGTTTCTGAGAGGCGGCCCCGCTGGAAGCTCAAGTGTCCGCTTTTTATGGCAGCTCATCTTTGCGACGAATCGTCGTCTTAGATATTCGAATGCTTTCGTTGCTTGGCATCTTGTATTTTATCCTCGGCAATTTGAAATTGAAATGGCATATTGTGCCCCGGCAGACGAATACTTATTGAAAAGTTGAGTCCTTAATTTCACAGCTAAACTCTACTAAAAAAATCCCTACTATAAAATACGGAATCGGGCGGGCTAGGGGTGGGGGTGGGGGGGAATAAAAAATTAAAATACTATTGAAATGCTAAGCGGGTAAAGTTAATTTTTTTGCCTTTTTTTTGGTTTTTCTTTGTCTTTCGTTCGCATAAATGTGCGCCTTGATATTCTGTTGAATTATAGACGCTCAACTACTGGCATATCATATTACTATGATGATATTTCGTACAATTTAATATGCATACAATTATATAGATGAGGCATTTTTGAAACAGTAAATGCATTATAAACGTATTATTGCGTCTGTGGCCTTTTCTTCTGGATGTTGGCGTGCGTTCGGTGTGCGGGAAAATCAGCAATTCACAAATATCTTTAACATTGATAATAAGTAATAATCTTATACTTATAGGTCGCACAAAAGCACAGAGTCAAATTCAATTTCATCGCATTCGGTAATGTTTGTTGCAAGTATTGTTAGAATATTGAGATAATCCTCGTTGCTCTTCGAGTGCTCTCTAATTTCTTAAAGTGAAATTATTTAATATTACATCAGTGGGCCAATAATAATTGGGTGCACGCGCTGTTATTATTGCCATCGCCATTGTTGCTAAAGTGAGTGTTTTTAATTTTTTAAAGCGAGCTGCAGCGAATACTCATTGATGAAATAAAAAGGAGGCGAGAGCTATTTTTCATTCCGGAATGTCATTAAACATTGGCGGTGCCACTTTCAATAACACTCGAGAAAACATATCGTAAAAGATAACGTTTTAATACCTCCATGATAATACAAAATGCTATAGCCTCGGTGCTATTGTCCTAATAAATTTCTTGGATTGATAATCCCCGCCCATAATCTTTTATTTATTTTACAAACCGTCGCCTCCTACATTGTTTCCTCCCAACGATCCTCATTATACACTTTACAATCGCAATCCCAGCATTTTGATGGCTACTAATGCCCAGCATTCAGTTGAATATGCATTATGCCTCCCTCCCCCCACCCCTCCTAACCTCCCAATGTGCAACTAAAATCCTCTGCCAAGGCCTAAAATATATCCCTCTAATACTAGAGCAATCTGGCTGTATAGACACCGCCGGCAATCGCTACACGTATCGGCAATATTTTCCGCCGCTCTCACCGCGGGATTTCACCGCCACTTTTCACTTCTCTTTGCCGATTCCTACGCGGCAATCCCGAATGGACTGTTTGCCACTTGTAATTACCATCGCCAGTCACGCCTCGTCCTCGTCCGTTTTCTTCTCCTTACGGCTCCGAAGCTATAAAAAAAAAAACAGCAACCACTCGGCCAAGGGCCTTCCGCCCGGCCGAGACGCGCACGCGGGGG
>JAPYYT010001337.1:0-28437 GCA_030522565.1 Ceratosolen corneri
ATAATATAAAATTATTAAAAAAATAATTACTATATTTTATATAAAAAAGTAACAAAAATAAAATAAATAAATAATAAACATTGATTTTTATTTATATATATATATATATATATATATATATATATATATATATATATAGTCAACATATTTTCTAATTTGTTTGATTTCGAAATAGAAATATAATGTATGGTATTAATAAATAGAAAATCAATTTTTAATAACTCCTAATTATTTATATCCGATATCTATTTTAAATAATTTATAATTCAACAGAGTTAATGTCAGTTTTTTAGAACTAGGTAATTCATTTAAAATCTGAAAAATATTAAAAATAATTTTACAGTTTTTTATTATTTGGATTTCTGAATTAAAAATCTATAAAAATTAACGATTTCGTTTTTATCTCCCTATCCGTCTCTTTCTCTTTATTTCTCAATTTTCTTTACCACATCTATCTTCATAATATTTTGTTAAGAATACTAACCAAGATGATGGTACACTGTTATACAATATATATTTTTTTAGTAGGTTAGTCGGCCTTTGATACATGGCTTGTTATAGAACCCGTTATTTCCTTACACATTCTATGTCCGTTCCATTATTGTTCGTTTTAAGAACCAGTGAAAGTTGAAAAAAAGACGTCAGATAGTAAGAGTAAAAGACTTAACATTGGAAGGCAGAAAAAAAACAAAGAGGGAGAAATGGAGAGAAAAAAGTAAGAGTGATCGAGACAGAAGGAGGGATTGTATATATGTAAGCGATATATAATAATAATAATCGAGGAAGGGAGAGAAATAGATAAAAGTACTGTGCAAGTGAAATATTGGTCCTAATTTCCTTATTCTGTTTTGTATTAATATGGTTAAGTTATTGGTTAATGAATAAAGATAATAATTTCGAATTATAGAAACTTTTACAAATTTTGAGTAAATAATTAGAATAATATTCTTTTCGCTGAGATGATATGGTTTAATAAACAGTTTAATATGTATAGCTTAATAAATAGTTTAATATGTAAGGTTTAATAATCAGTTTCATATGTATAGTTTAATAAAAATGTTTAAAAAAATATTTTTAGATGTATATTGTAGACAATTACATAAAAGTTAAAATTATCAAGTAATATGGAACTTTACCTTTACATGCAACTACGATAAAAAACGTATATTAAATAATAATGTTTTAACTATAGAATGGATGTACATCTTTAGAATTATATAATAATTCTCTTTATTAATACGAATGAAGTTTATCATAAATAATTTCAATAAATACAAAAATTCTGATTTACAAATTTTATAATTTAATAAAAATAAAATTTTGTAAATAATTTAAAAATTTTTAAAATAGTTATTTTTTCTTGGTATAGCAAATAAGTTTATACACAATTTTTTAATATAAATTATGTATAAAATAATATTTATAAATTATATATTTATAGATATAGTTTACAATTAATACTAAATAAATAATATTTTATTCTAAATTCTTATTTATAGTAAATTGAAATTGCCAACAAAAAATAAATCAATAAAGTATTAATTTATGTTAATTATATTGAAAACAATTTCTACTACCCAAAAAAGAAAATAATACTTGATTCATAAATATATTATTATTTACTTTCATGAATCTTGTTTCACATCCCTCCTAAATATAATATATTTATTAGAAGTGTATAAAAATATTATAAAAAAATTAATAAATTTGAGAAAAACTTTAAAATACACCGAATAAATTAAAAATTACATTTTATTATAATGAATTTAATTTATAATAAATTTAACAAGAAAATGAGAAGTAATATAGCATATTATTTTAATATATCTTTTTATATTTTATCATCTATATATAATGTGAAATAATTAAGTAGAAATTTTAATTACATACATATATTAAATTATATAATTCATTATTTGCATGGAAGTCTTATATATAGTATATTCAATTCGTATTTTAATTGAGATTATTTTTATTACAATTTTTAAATATTTTAATCATGATTTCGTGCTGGCTTTATGAAATTGTGCTTCAATGAATTATATTTATCGATAATAATTATTAATAGATGCAATTCTTACAAAAAATTATTGTTCATAATTTTAATTATTTTATACAAATTATATAATAAAGTAATAAAATATGAAAAATAATAGATAATAATTTAAGTCATAATTATTTTTAATTTGGTCATACTTACTAATACTAAATTATTAATATATTGAACAATACCTAATAATCAATATATTAAACTTTTTTTTTTAATGTAAAAATATGTTCATAAAAAAATTAATTTTATTTTTAATTTATGCGTCGTTCAATTTTCAATGATATTCATTTATATTGATAAATTTTTTTGATCAAATTTTGTTTCATATTTTGACTAATTTATTTCATAATATATGTCACTGAATATTTTATTATAATATATATCACTGAAGCTTTTACTTATATTTAGAACATAATTATAGTACAATAATACAAATCAATAAATTCAGTTGGATAAAAATGATGATATAATTTTCACTGAATAGACTTTAAAAAATAAATATTTGGAATTTTATTTTAGTAAATTAAATTATTTTCTAATAAAAGTTTTAAATATATGTGAGAAAAATATTTCAGTATCAAATATAAGATCTAATGAAAGTATTGTATTTTAATTCAATGATTTTTATAGTTAATATGACAAAATCATATTAAATACTTCAATTTAAATTTGTATTTATTAAAATTAATATTCTATTTTATCATTTTACTACATAAATTATAAAATATATATATTTCACTCAAATATATTATGAATGCATGTAATCAATCATTTACTACTATTTGTTATAAATTTTTAGATAACGAATATTTTTTATAGCGATTATACTTTTCTATATTGTAGGAATGTACATACATGATATTAAATCAGAAATATTTACAACTACATTTTCATTTGTAAATGTACATATATATATAGAGTTATGCATTATTTATTATTGTTACATATATTGATTGCCAAAAAAGAACCGTATAATAATTATTATAATAATTTAATATTTGTACTATATTTTACATACTATATAGTATATATATATATTTATATACAATGTACTATATACTATAGTTCTATTAATTATTTATTAGGATAAAAAAATATTTTGATACGTAATAATTTTAGTGTATTTTGTCAAAGATTTATAATAAGTACAAAAATTAGTTAAGTTAATTAAATTAATAATTTTATCTCTATATAAAGTTTCTTTAATTGAACAATGTATCCTTTGATTCAAAAAGAACTTGATGGTGTTTAATGCATAAGGAAATAACATAAATGTAAGGTATTCCTCCAATTATAATATTTAAAGTTGCAGTGTAAGAAAAATCAGTAATATATTACTATTATTGTCTTTCGTAATTAAACGATATTTTAAACTTTTCTCCAGTTTCAAATAATAATATATAAAATAAAACATCATCTTTGGTATTAAAATATAAATATTTAATGATTTTGATATTCAATACAATTATTAATTTTTGGAAAAAACTTTTATTCAAATACATTTTTGACTAGATTAATTAAATAATATTTAATAAATTTAATGACTAATGAAAATAAACAAATTTTCATGAAAATGATAATTCAATTATATAAACAAATTTAGACTACTAAAGCTACTTACCGTATCCTTTCATTATGCCATGGGTCATATAGAGTGGTGCCCTACCGCAAAAAACATTTTTTGAGAAAAGTTGACGTATTAACTTAGGATCTGATAGCAATACTGTATAAATTGAACCCATACGTAACCCACACACTGGGCCATATTTCCAGGCAAGTCGTGCTAAACTCTCATGCGGTGTTTGCGGGTCTATAGATAGAAGATTACCAATAACTGGAAGACCCCAAGGACCAGGAGGTAATCGTCTTCTACTTCGAACCCAATGCATGATTGATAATAAAAAAATTATAGCTAATAATCCATAAAATGTAAACATTCTTTAAAAGACTGTAAAATAATAATATATAATAACATGAAATATAAATTTATATAATAAATTTTTACTAATATAATTACCAATTTATGTAAATTAGATGCAATAAACATATTAACTTTCATTTCGCATCAGCTATTTGTAATTATTAAATACTATTATTTAAACTTTATTAGTTTTTTTAAAAAATTCAATATTTTCATTTAGCATGTATATAATTAATAATATAAAATAAGATATATAAATAATTGTATAATAATGATAATTTGAAAAACTGTTATAAAAGCAATTAACACTAAGTCTACTATTTTTTTTTTCAAGTCAAAATTTTTTTTCAATTTATTTCAAATTTTTTAAAATTTATATTTACTTGATTTTTTATTTTCTCAACTTGATTTTCTTTTTTATTTTTTTAATAATACGATTAAATTGAATACTAACTTTTATAATGTATATATATGAACATATGAACATAAAAATTATTTTTATAATTTACAATTTTTTTTTAAATACTGAGAAATTTGTATTATTTTTAAAAAACTATAGTTTTTATATAGTTTTTGAGTTTTATGTATTTCATTATTTATTTCAATTTTAAAACAATGTAACTGAAGATAAACAATACCTACAGCAAAATATGATTGTTTCAAGAAAGTTATATAATAATATAATATAATAATAATAGAATATTTTATTCATAAAATTTTATTTATCATTAAAAAATATTGACCGAATATTGATGGAACATATATTTAAATTAGTTGGAAAGTTCAACAGAATGAAAGTGTTAACTCCTAAAATAATTATGATTCGATATGTTTGAGCATGTTAGTTTACAATAATTTTTACTAGTTTAGGGATTTGAATTTTATAACAACAATTACCAATTTATTTACGAAAAATTTTCATTATACATTCAAAATATAGTAATAAAAATGAATATTCCAAAAAATTAAGTGATTTTAACGAATTGTTTAAAAAATTAATTCAACAAATAATAAATAATAGTACATAATTATAGTCACTTATCATTTAATTACTAATAACATTTTTTTATATTAAATAGTTCTTAATTGTATTATTATTAATGTTGTCTTGTCACTGACTATGAATATTGTATATAAATATTAATTGTTATAAGTTATTTCAGCAAATGTAATAATTTAATTGCATTAGTTGATTTTTATTTTAAATATCTTAAGAATGTGATGATTAATTACAGATTCTTCTTTTTAAGAATAATTTTTATCAATATTAATTACAAGAAATAAAAGTTCTACACCACTTTTAAAGAAATCTTATATACTAACTTATCACATTAAATATACGAGTTTTAGAAAGCAATAGTTTTATTTGACTTATAATATATTACAAGAATTTTTATTTACTTACATTTTATAAATTTCGTTGAATTTTATACCCTATTAACACTTATAAATATAAATATTAACACTTATAAATCGTTGATCGACTAACACAATTACAAATACTTAATTTAATAATTAAAAATTATGTTATTTACCTTACTGATTTTGTCTAACTTTAGTTGACGACTAAAGTCCCGTATTCATTATGATTGATAAACCAAAATGTAACACATTCGGTGACCGATAGGCAGCGCTAGAGAATATATTTGGCTCTTAAGGTAAATCTTTCGTTATTTGAAAACAGAACCTAAAGACGATTTTATCAATTTCAATAATAAAATCCACAAAACGAAAGTTTTATTATTAATATAAAAATCTAATTGGCATTAATCTAGTTTAGAATAAAAATATTACAACAATGTAAGATATTATGAAATATTAATAATTATGTATAAAGAAGAATTTCTGTTTTAATTTTAATGATTATATTTTAACACATACAAGATTATTAAACATTTTCAATCAATTTTTTATTTATTTGATATTTTTAATAGTGAACAACATTTTGCAATCTCTATTTTTTTAATTTAGAGAAAAATATTATTATTAATTATGGTTTTTAATTAGTAAATAAGTTTTAAATTAACAAGATTTAAAATATTGAATGTTATATACTATTACGTGATACTTGAAATAATTTAATGAATGATCTTTTAATTTTATTAATATATATTAAATATATTATTATTTTATAACTGATAATTTTAATTAAATAAAAATATATTGAATAACATTTCAGTTAACTAAACTATCTTATTTATATTGTATCTTTTAATATTATATATAATTTAAGAGAAATGTTTTATAGTAAAAGTAAATAAACCAAGTCAAGATTTTATTTTATTAATATGAGTTTTTGAACGTTAATTTCATTCCTATATTTTACTAAATAAGATTAAAAAGGTACTTATTTTCATCATATAATAAATGATTATTTTGTCTCATAAGAAGTAAAGAAGAATGAGTCTAATATATATTATTTAAATCAAAATATTTTAGTTTGAACTTTTTTTGAAAAATATAAGAAACTCGACATGTTACTGGATTGAAAATATAAATTTTTAATAATTTTGTAGATTATAATTTTTGAGAAATATTAAATCATATTTTGATTATTTGTATATTTTAATTAATATTTATGATAAATAAAATATTTTATAAATACATATTATAAATGTATAGTATTATTGAAAAATATATTTGTTTATTTATATTTATGTATGTATGTATATATTATAATAGATATTCAAAGAATTATTAAGATTTTTCTGAAATACACAACAATTTGCAATTTTTGCGTATATTTAAAAACTGCAAATAGTTAATGATTTTATTACAGGAAGCCACACTTTAATAAATATACATTGGTTAATAGCTAAAACATATATTTATATAAATATATGTATAGTTCAGTTAAAATATATTAGATTTTTAAGAAAAAAACTTGAGGTGTTTTAAAAAACTAATATTTGTTCAAAGAAAATCTATTCTTACATGCTCTTTTTATTTACTTATGTAAAAGTTATGAAAATTTTTAAATATTTCAACACATAAAAATTTGAGAAACAAATGAACTTGTATATTTTTATTACACTCATTTTTATTTGTTTATTTAATTATTTTATTTTGTTATTGATGTCTGTTATATTTAATTCTTATTGATAAATAATTAAAATTAAAAATTAAAATTAAAAATCAAAATTGATTTTTTTATTAAACTATCATTATTACATTCGTAAATATTTTGAATTAAAGTGTAAAGAAATATTATAAAAAATATTGTAAAAAATATTATAAAAATTAACAATAAAAATAATTAAATAACATATAATTGATATATTGAAAGATTTAATATTTTCGATATACAACTTACCAATCATAGTTCTGATTAATTTAGTTTCATTAAATGAATTCGAAAAAATCAGATTGAATTTTACATGTTAGACAATTATGATAAATAATACGCAATGCAATCGTATGGTCAAAATTAATATATAAGAAAATAAATCAGAACATTAAAATAAATTAATATCAAATTAAGAAAAACAACAAACTACCGAAATATATCAAATGAAAATTAATTATTTTTTTTAAATATTTTTTTAAATAAGTTTTTGAAATTGTCAGATCTGCTTATTTAATAAATCTGCAAATATACTCTGCAATAAGCTTCATGTATTAAATCGGAATTTGTTCGAGCAGATACGATGGTGTATGTCATTTAGTATAGTCTTGATATACTCTATTGAGCTTCCAGTTTGTGATGCAATACAATTTAAAGTGAGTTCCCTGTACGCTCGCATGCGAATTGCGTCTGGCTTACCTTCGATCTCGATCGAGGGCAACGACTGCACAGCCCCGGCGTGGTTCTTGTTCAACCATACATGCGCGCCTCCTTGCAAGTGGAATTTTCTCTTCTCAATGCACGATTTCAATTTTTTCCTTTTATACTCTCCCGTTCCCTTATTTAAGCCATGGAAAAATAGCGCATTGTAACTTACACTTATAAAACTTCTTATTTGGTCTATTGGAATTTTATTATTTTTTATGATCGTTAATTATAAAACTTTTATTAAATTACATATGTCATATTTATTATTCTATACCAATATGATTGTAATACGAAAACTGCAATGTATGAATTATGTTTTTAAATTATACCAGATTTGTTTATATTTTTGTTTCTACGTTTTTAAATATTTAAATAATTCATTAAAAAAATCAGTAGTATGTAAGAATTAAAACAAATTATTTTTCATAAATGCGTTAGTTTCAAGATATATATTTAATAATAGCTCAACTGAAATACAGATATTTTTATGTATATCTATATAAAAATTGATTGCATATTAAAGCAACATATAAAGATTTACTTCATGTCAGCTGTTTTACAGTAATTTTATTTATTTATATACCTTTATGTATATTATTATAAGAGTAAGTATGTGGCTTATTACTCCTATTTTTATTGTATTATTACTATTATTATTTCTATTATATTATTATGCTGTTTTATAATTTATTAAAAAATTACTTTAATCTAAAAATTTATTCAAAATTATAAGTATAATACTGAAATAATTATTAATATAATAATTGTTCTAGATAAATCTAATTCAATTACACTGAAGCGTTAATGATTTCAATAAGTATATGTACTTATAAAAGTATAGAATACGACTGATCTAAAACGGAACTTGCATGAACATATGAGTGCATTGGTACTCGAACGATTGGACGAAACGAGCAACGACCGACAAAGGTCATCCACGACGTTATATTTGAATTTTATCGTGGCGATTCCTATTTTTCTTATATTTGATGTTTATCAGCAATCCTCTTTTAATTTTTTTAGTATTTACTGTACACAATCATTGCTTCTAATATACTTTTAAATACTTCATATATACAGTTTTTATGTATTATTATGTACATAAAGTAATTTTCTTAGTTTCAATAAAAATTATTATAAAAATTGTATGTCTGGTCTCTTTAAATTCTTGGTAACAAACTGCATATAAATTTAGAAATTTCCATAATCAATATATTAATTTTGTTATTATGCATTGTATAGTGATTGCAATATACAATTTTAAAGCAATTTTTATAATAAAGATGGAATAATTTAACATAAGTAATATTAAGTTAATATTAAGTAATATTAAGTAAGATTTTGTCAACATATTTATTTCCTAATTAAAATAATGCTTACTTTCTAGTTACATTAAATTTTTTTTTAAATTAAATAAAAATTTCATAAATATTTCTGTTATTTATTGTTTATAAAACAAAATATAATAAATATATAAACGATTTCTAATGTTTAAATAACACTGGATACGATAAATGTTTTTTAATATTTTCATCGAAGGGTATTAGCCTTATAAATTAAAATTCTTTGAAATTATTGAGGAACTATACTTTTTTATAATAAGAGATTATAATAATTATTTAATATAATTTACCAATTTATGGAATTTAAAAAAAATTAAAAAAACATTTCAGAATAAATAATGAATATTGAATAGATTATTGATATTTGCATAGAACAATAAATATTCATACATTAATAATATTTTTATAAATTAGATCTTAAGATATTATTAAATTTCTATAAACAATGCTTTTCGTTTATTGATATTCAATGAATGTTCGATGCGACAATTTATAGAATAAAGTATTTATTTAATATATATATATATGCATATGCACGCATATACAAATGCTATAAATATTTTAAATAATATTTTGATTAAATCTAATATAATAATGACACCTAACATACTATTGTTTAGAATTGGAGATTTTATTTATTTTAAATTTAAAATTAATTTATAAGTTAAAATAATTGTATATTATTTCTCAGGTGTTATTAAATTGTTATACTATGAACTTTATTTAAACTAATATTAAACTAATGATTTTTAGCTATAAGATGTTGGCTTAAAATTATTTTAAATTTTATAGAAAATAGTCAGCACAAATAATTCACAAAAATATGAGAAAAAAATGTATGAATTAATTATATTAATAAAAATTTTATTTCTAATGTTTTCAAATAAGATATATAAAAAATATGATTTTACTATAATTGAGAGCTGAGTAAGATTGTATGAAGATTAGATTTTAATACATAAGATGGATAGATAAAGATAAAGTGTTCTAAACCGGATTCTAAATTAAAATGATTCAGAATAAACAATTTGTGTAAGTTATATAGTATTTTTCTGACAATTTCTTATTCAATATTAATTTATTCATGTAGTAAAATCCATTTCTAATTAATTTATAGATAATTATAAGTCATATTCATTATTGTTAAATAATGTTTAATAATTATTTGTTTAATGTAATTATGAACTGAATAAATCATTATATTATCGATTGATTTGTTTTAAATAATATTTTGATATTTATGAATGTAAATTTCAGTCATGCTTAATTTAAAGTAGGGTAGTATAGTGTTGTCGAAGTCGAATAGTAGAACGGTTATTAAAGAGCTTTATTTTCACCCTCTTTGAACTAAATTAAATAAATATTTTGTAAGATCTTAAAATTAATTTTTAATTTGATTAAAATTAATTAATAATTATAAAAAATCATCAATTTCTTTTTTTTCCAAAGTTTCCGTCACATTAGTTTTTAAATATTATATTACTTCAATAAAAATATATTTATTCAAAAATAAAAATAGTTAAATTAAAAATTAAATATCAAGTTTTTTTATATACTGGAAAAAAATTTTTATTTTCAATATAGGCAATGTCAAGGTTGGATACAAATTGAATAAACTTTTATTACATTAAGAATGACAATTTCTATCAAAATTAAAATAATATATTCTAATATCAAACAATAAATAATAATACAATAAAATAAAATATAAAATTTAGTAAAAATTTTTGCTTTTATAGTACATAAGCATTAGAAATTGTTTACTTACTTCATGCATATGCATATATATTGTGAGTAAAGTGTGTGTGAGAAGGAAAGTGACATTTGGAATTCGATCAAATTAATTTATTTTATTGATACTGAAGTGTATGAGTTTATCATAGAAAACAGTAAAGATAATTTTTCGATTTTATTTTATTTTTATTAAATCTATAATTATGATTTATATTAGTCAGGAATTGAACAAATTTCTTAAAAAATTATGTTTATCAGAAACTAAAATAAAATTAATTAGTTTTTATCAATTTAATATTTTGATAATTGTATTATTGTACATTTTGATAATTTGATTTAAAATTATTTTATTTTTTTTTCTATAACTTTACAATTAATATTTATATATTTATATAAATGCATGTATCATTTTTTAATTTTTTAAACAAAATATTTTAAATTTAATTTACAATTTTTAATATTTTAAGATTTATTTAAAAGTTGATTTATAAATAAGGCTGAAGAACTATTTTTATCTTACATACATCTTTTTTAACTATGTAAAACATTTAATTGCGTTTTCATAAGTGATAAGTTCTATAAGTATTATTATTAATTTATGTCGAATTCATAAATTTAAATCTAGAAAGATAAATAATTCCATATTTTCTTATTTTCATAAACTTAACTCTACTTGACATTAGGTATTATTAATAATAAAATTAAATTATTTTTAAAAAGATACTAAAATTTTTGAAATCTAGAAATATTTAACTTCCTAATCTTTTAAAAAATTATTAATTTCCTTGTATATAAATACCCAACATTGTATATATATAAATGTATATATGACTAGTTCAAACGATTCAAGGAACAGAATAATGAACTTTGGGTTGTGTCGATACTTCGCCAACGGGTTCACTGAGGTGCAAGGATTTTTTTACCTCTCTTCTTCGTTCTTTTTTTTTATTATGTTTTTTCTTCGTCCGTGTGTGTGAAGAAACATTCATACTTCACTATCCTACTTTCTGTATCCTATTTTATCTATATTCTATTTTTTCTTCTCAAATTTCTATTGGTATTTATATTTATTGTTATTGATATTTATATTTATTATTTTATAACTAACTTGTTTTAGGTTATTTATGAAAATATTCAATTATTCGCATTATAATTACTATTTTTAATAGACTTTCTATTATTACTTCTAAATGCAAATATTATGTTTTCATTTGATTGATCTATATATATATATATATATATATATATATATATATATATGTTTGTTTAAAAATTATACAACCCATCAAATTATACAAATGTATAATTTTATTGATCTATATATATATATATATGTACATATATATATTTGTGTGTACGTATGTATGCACGTATGCATATGCATATTACTTTATTCATTTTCTCCATTATATTTTTATATTCAAGAAATTAAATAAGTTTTTCAACATTTTTCAAATTGTAAAACATGAATTAAAAATAAAAATTAATGATTAGTATAGAATTTGTTTTGCGATTTTAAAAAATTTTCTAAAACTTGTAACAGTAGTTATTTTACATCTTACTTGCGATTTTTCTATTCATGTTCTGTGTTTGAAAAACAAGGATACATATATAAAATAAGAGAGTGAGAATGTAACTACATTAAAAAGAGTACAATGAGATGGCAGAGACAAAGAAAGATAGAATACGTGCGGACTCGTAGGTTCAAGGACCTAACCACGGCGTATTCTGCATGAAAGTGGCTTGTTTGTGCTCATGTGTACGTGCCAGCGGCACGACTCAGCTCAAGTTGAGGGGTAGAGAACCTTTCGTCGTATCTCTCTTCGTTGTAAAACGACAGATACGTGTCCTTGCAAAGGAGAGAGATAGAGATAGAGATGGAGAGAGAGAAAGAGAGAGAGAATTGTTGAACTAACAGTTTAAGTAATAGTAGAGTTGCAATCTGTAAATAAATAAAAATTCTCAAAAATAACAATACATCCTTTTTATAATTATTTTAAAATATACATATTTATGAAATTCTAATATATATATATTTCATATTATTATAAATTCGTATAAATAAGTTGTATAGTTCTTGCATTAAGAACAAATGTACTCAGTTTTTACATAAGCATTTGTAAAAATTAAATATAAATAAAGCTTACATATATTAACAAATTGAAGTTAATAATTCTATGTACTATGAAATAAAAGAAGAATATCACGATGCTTGTTTATTACAAACAGATTATTATACAGTTTGGAAATATATATATTTAAATTAGTTAAAATATAATTGGAAATCATTATTGACATTTTTATATATTATTTAAATAGTCTTATTTTACAATTAAAAATGTTGGATTAGTTCATATAATTTAGATTATGATAATTCACAAAATTTGGAAAGCATTATACTGGAAAGTATCGACGTTCTAAATTACTTGAATATTAGTAAAATATAAGGCTCATTTAATAACATAAATTGTAAGTAACTCTAGTTTCTAAAATTGCTATTTATTTAATTAATTTTTATAAATCTTCAATATTAGGAATAAAATATTAAATCAATGTACATATATAAATGAATATATCAATTTTTAATAAAATTAATTTCATTTGTATTGAATTTCATATAATAATATAATATTTTTTATTACATATACTAAAATAATTTTTTTTTAAATTCGATTTTGTACTATAAATAGATGAATTTGATAATAAATAAGGCTTTCCATATTCACATCCATTCTATTATTGTATCTCGGATAGTTACTTATATATACATATAATATTTATTTATATTTATTTATACAAACACACACACACAGTGCTAAATTGTATTAACATAATATATTATTTTTAGTATTGGTTGTCAAATTTTTATATCATAGGCTACGAATAAAAATATTATATTTAAAACATTGGTTGCAATTTTAGTTGTTGTACACTGTTTTTCAAAGTCTTTTGAACTGTATAAACAGTAAAAGTAAGAATAATCTATTATCTTTATATTTCTTAATATATTTATTATCACAATATAATCACAATAATTAAAAAAAATATTAATTAAATGTTATCACATTAGTGTTAATATATTAAAATAAGTAAAATACTATTGTGTTTAGTTTTATTTATTTATGTTTATCTATAACATATTTGAAATGTTAAAAAGTCATATTTATATTACTTTATTTTATGTTATCCTAGAAGTGACAAGTATTGATTATTCATTATTATCAAAGCAATAATTGTATAAGAATTTCTTAAGCGATTTAATAATTCAGTTTCAGTATTTATTTAAAGTGGATCATTAATAGATAACTAATATCTAGTATTTTGGTTTATCATTTACAAATACTGCTGATAATTTATATTTTGTTTAGATATGTAAAGATAGATAATAAGAAATTGAAATTCTATAAATTTTTTTACATTAGACTAATATTAATTATAAATTATATCGCTATTGCTACTCTTTTCACCCTGATTTGTTTTACATTAAATATACTTTAAGAACTCAAAATAACTATAGTAGGTGGTTTTTTTCCATTTTGAAAAGAATTGTATTTAGACTATTTTATGTGGATCACTACTTTTTTGCATAACTTATTAATTGAAGTGCTAATAATAATCATGATAATAATAAAAATCAAGGGTTACAAAATTAATAAATTCTGAATGATTTTTTTTTTATCGATTATATAATATTCATTACTGCATATTATTACAATTTTCATTATATAAATTGATTAACAGAACCAATGATAAATTCCTACAAATTCGTGTAGCTGTACATATAATTTTATGTATCTCTTATAGAATTGAAGACCATGTCAGCATATTTTTCTAAAAATGATTCAATTCTTTTGTCAACAATTTAAGAAAAATATATTGATTTCTTCATTTATAAATTAAATTATGATTTTTAAATGTTACTAAATTTTATAAGAAGGTTTACATTCAATATATATTATAGAGGCTTATTCAGGTATATCAATATGTATATATATGTATACATATATATGATTTTAACTTATATTAAAATATATTATAATAAATATAAATATATTATTATTATTTATTTAAGTATATTATAATTCTGTTGTCTCCTTCGTTAAGTTATCATTTATTAAGTTATCAATAATTATAACTAAATTTTTGCCCATTCATATTTTTATTTAAAATGAAAATTAAAATAACTTTCAATCGTTAAGTATTCTACCGTTCAATTTTTATATAATAATTACTCAGTATACGTTTATCTAGGTTATTATTAACTATTAAGTTTAAATATATAATGTTATTTTATTAATAACAGTATATTCCAATTGACAGAATTATAAAAACAATATGTAAAAAGCTGTATACAAAATTATTGAAATTTACAATAATTTAATGTATGCACATTAATGATCAACTGTTTTGTAATTTTTATATTAAACAATGTTATACAAATAAATTAAAATATTTTGTATTATAAAGCAGAATATCTTACATTTTCAATATAAAATTACAATTAATATAAATGTAATAATTGTTATTGGGTAAATGTATAAATAAAGTATTAAAAAGTCGATTTTAATGTTTCATATTTAAGTTATGAATCTCTGCAGATAAGTAGGTTATGCAGATATAGATTAATAAATTTAATAAAAAAACTAATCATTTTAGTGTCTGAAAAATTAATTCTTAAGAGGTGTATTTTACTAAACATTACATTATTTATGATTTCCTTTTATTTTACTTTCAAATATATAAGCTTAGTGAGACTATACTGTTCAATGCCACAGCTAATGCTGTTTATTTACGAACATTATGTTTAAACTTCTCGTTTATGATAAGTTTAAGCAGTAAAAATTTATTTGTGCGCGATTATTTTTCAATTTTTATTATAATAATTGTTGATAAAAAAGTATAAAATTTCAAAATATAAATGTTATCCCAATAAGCAAATATATTGTTTGTATGACTCAATAACAGTGTCTTACTCACCAGGTATTGTACATAATCTAAAGTAACAATTTTGTGTACACGAAGAAAATAAAATAGTAACATCATATACAGTATCAGTAGAGAAGGAAAATGAAAGTGAGAAACAGAGAAACGGAAGATGAGAGTGAGATGAACTAAGAGTGTAGACTGAGGAGTGCACGGATATAGAGAATGGACTGTAACCGGTCCAAGGAAAGCTGCGTTCTGATAACCTAGTTTTGAAAGTACACTTAAGAAAACTTGCTACCGGGCACATTGCTTTGCACACATATTTATTCAATTTCATCATATCTTAATTATATGCTATTTTATGTCCATTATTTAACTATATGTGAAAATAGTAAACGTATAGTTCATACCTTCAATTATATTTAATATTTTTAAATTATCGTTAATAAAGAATTTTTATTGATTATTGAGAATAAAAAAATAAACTATTTAAAATGTTGAAATATTTTACTTTTTTTTTATTTTATTGAACAATTTTATTGAAATAATTCAACATTAATAAAAATATAATTAATAATTTTTTAAAATTTAAAATGTATAAGTCATATTTGATATATTAATTACGAATTATATCTTATTTTAAAAACTTAAAGATTGTATTTTCTTTAATATTTATTTTTTAATAAAAATAATTAAATTCTAATATAATTGTGTAAATTCATGAAATAATGGAGTTTATTAAGAGATTTTAGAGATTAAATAAAAAAAAAATTTATTTTTTATATACTTTGACCATAAATAAGTATGTAACAGTAAAATATGTATGCAACAAAAATAAAAATGTGCACGCATTTTTTACTTTGGTAAATTAATAGAATAAAATTCACGATTTCTTTCCACGTTTCATAAATGAATGAATAATACTAACACAAATTATAAATTAAATTAAGTTATTACATTGTTTTTGCACGTTATTTTTCTTAACTTAAAAGAGTATTAAAATTCTTGAATCAATTAATTAAAAAGAACATTTATCGTGAAGGCATTGGTATGATTTATTATTTTAAATTACAAAATTGTACATCATTTATCAATATTATTTTTATTACTATAATAAAAAACCTTTTTTAACATAGAAAAAAGAAAAAAGAATGACATATTATCATGAAAATTTAACTAGTAATTTTCAATATTTCAGTATTTAATGTGTTTTTTAGGATTACTTTTAAAAATTGATTACTATATTAATAAAAAAACTAATAAATCAATCAATTTTTTTTTTCATGTACCATACCATAACTAGACGCATTCATATTATGAAAGTACAATTCAAAAATAAAATAAAAAGTTTTAAAAGCAGACAATTTATATTTTTGATATATAATTTTTTACTTAATTTTAGTTACACATATTTGAAACTGTACATTCTTATAATTTATTTGAAACCTTCAATTTAGATAATACAAAAGAAATACAAAACAGCCATTCAGTAAATTTTTTAGCTTAACTTTATATATTTTCTAGAGTCATAAACTATATATATTTTACATAAGATAACTTATTTTAAAAATATAAACATATAATATTTATTTATATTTTTATTACAGAATTTTTTTGACCTTTTTTTGAAATATGATAAAATGCTAGAAAAAACCTATATCATACTAATTTATAGAACTAAATAAATATAAATTGATTATATAAAATAATAATATAAAAAGTCTTGTGATATATTTTATTCTCTATATCTATCAATATATTGAATTCTAACATTAAATACTTTTATTACTGTAATATAAGAAGATTCTGAGAAAAAGATACAAAATTTTATTACTAAGAAAGTAATTGGGTTAATTTAAGTTTTATTTAAGTTACAATTGTACATATTTACCTTCATTATTGAAGTCATTCTTTTTTCACAATTTGAGTATAAAATTAAAAATCCATGTTAAGTTATATTTTCATCATAAAAAAAAATAATATTATTTTTCATAAATTATTTATATCATTTAAATATAGTTATGATATATTTTTTAAGTATAATTTATAAACAAAATTGCATTTATGATCGAAATATTATCGTATAATAATAAAAATTATTAATGAATTTTAGTGTCTTTATTTTAATTAATCAATACTTTCTATCAGTTAATTATTTTGTTTAGTATATCTAGTATCTTTTAGTAGATTTAACAATTAATTATAATAAAAATATAATATATACTATATCATTTACATCGTATAGTAGTATAATTAGTAGTATTAATTGTATACTGTATTTATATTATTATTTTCAAAAATAAATATATGATACAAACAAAAAATTAAAATATGATACAATATTGGAGAAAATTCTATTAACTCCAAATTAATGTATTATAATTACCTGCTAACCTACTGTTCAGGTACTGACCCGACGTTGATCTGTCCCAGAATGGTACGAGGGAGAGGCCAATAGCGTAAGGGGAGAAATAGCAGGATAGAAAGACATGAAATCGCAGAAATCGAATGTAAAACTGTAAAAGGGTGTTTATAGAAAAAAGATGGAAAATATAATATGGTCTTTGTCTTGAGTTATATTTTCCTTATGGTTGCAATATTAAGGTGTAAATAGAATATCAGTAACCTTGGATTTATTAAATATTTATTAAATATTTACAGTGTTATTTATCGTAGTCTAATAATTGCTGTTAATTGTAGATGAGTCAACTGGTCTTTACTTTATTAAGTAATTAAGGTAGTGTTAAACCTGTTAGTCTTATTATTTATCTAATTACCTACTGGGATATAGTAATTTATTGTCTGCGACGTTCAATTAAGCGCCATGACAACCGCCATCCAATAGTGTCTGTGTTATCGGTACTTGCTTTTCTCGCTCTTCCTCTTTTATCTTGGTAAGGAGAATACAGATATCTTGTTCCATATATAACTTTAAATAATTTGCAGCTACTAGACGCCAGTCTAGGGTAGACCGAACTACTAGACCGAACACTGATGTTTGAGAATTTCTTTATTGATTGTAAGACTACTCTATTTAAATTTAGAAACTATTTTAGAGAGCATAATCTCTATGCTAATTCTGAAGTGCAACTCGCTTGCTTTTTAGTTTTAATGTCCTCAGTCCACACCTTAAATAGGGGTATTCATCTTAGAATTCTTTAAGAATGGGAAGTTTCGGTCATTGGATGTAAACTATTTTTCTGTTGTCATTGAAGCTCTAGCTAAATGGTGTCAAAGCCCGTTTGAATGGGATTGGGCCGGAGTGCTAGCAGTGAAGTGGTGGCAGCGGTTTGGGACGTCGGACCGCGTGTTGAAGCATGGCTCGTTTTTCAATATTTCCAATTTGTATAAGCTCATTATGAACATATCACGAAGTTTGACAACTATGCTATTTTCCTAGAAGGTCTTGTCGGTTGTTTTTATTAGGCTCATGTTGAAAGACACGTGATGTTCATATTGACCATTACAGATATTGTGAGGCGCAGTCCGTATAAAACGCGGTCGTGAAATGCTCATAAACGAGAAATGTAAATATTCGATGTATTTTCTGATAATATTCATAGGCTCTTAGAACACATCCGGCAATTATAAATATTTTGAATATTTCAAAAAGAATTTACAAATAAACACGTAGTACCGACGGTTGAGAAACCACCGGAATTTCGAACAATTTTGATCGGGAACTGACCCGATGCTGAGCTCTCCCAGAATGGGGTAAGGGAGAAACCGATAGTAGAAGGGGAGAGATAGCAAGGTAGAAATAAATGAATTCACAGAAGTCGTATGTAATACTGCAAAACTGTGTTTATTGAAAAGAGATGGAAATTATAATGCGATCTTTGTCTTGAAGTGTATGTTCCGTCGTGTCGCAATAATGAAGCATACATTAAAAATCGCTAAGATTGTTTAAAATTTTTAAAATTGATTATTGAAGACTATTCATTTTGCTAATGATTCAATTAAAAATTTTAAGTGTTCGAAAAAAATTTTTGTAACTACTTAGTTTTTAACGTTTTAAAAGCTTTTGAAGCATTGAAGGATATAAGATCTACTTGTTTTATTTCTTTGATGTTTATCTATTGTCTCGGCAATTTAATATTGAATAGGATTTTTTCTCTTTCTTTTTTTTATAAAGAGATGATTTAAATATAATTAATCAAGGAAATATCTTATTATCATTTTTAACTTAAAATATACAAGAAAATATACAATAAATGAGAAATGCGATATAAACATCAGTTTTTTAACTCGCACTACTTTTATCTACTTAAATTTAATTTAAAAAAAATCATTATATAATTGCTATAAAACTTAATATGAACTCAATTATCGAATATTTTTGCATGTACAAAAATATAATTCATTATTAAAGAAATGTTTAGACATACAAATTAATTATAATAAAAAAATATAAAACTTCAGTTATCGAAAGAATTAAATCATAAATTATGAGATTCGCATATTAATTAGAAAGATTTATGTAGGTTTTCCGCTTGATCCAGGAGACTTCGCCTACAGCCACGTCAGATAGCACCATTACTAAAAGCGCGATTACTTGAATTATAAACGGTGACTTCCATAATTGAGAACTAATGAAACAATCACCATCATAAGGGTAAGTTTCAATATCTCACCTTTATGTAGGTAAGAATCCTAAATAAAACGGGAATATATAAGAAAAACTAATATAATGACTGGACGAAAATTGTCTCAAATACTGGTATAATAAAATGATTACCGTGAATAGAGGAGGAGAAAAATTTATAAATATTGAATGACTTAGAGCATTTAAACTTGTGACACTTCCATGCTCTTTTAACTATTAAAAGGGAGATTCGTATATACTCGTAAATGGTAAAGAAAGAGAGAGAGAGAGAGAGAGAGAGAGAGAGAGAGAGAGAGAGAAAGAAAAAGGGAAAGAGTTCTGTTCTCACTTTCTCTTTCTATCTGGATGTGTTTATGTGTGCTCGTAACATAGGGCATAATGCGCAGACTCAACCACTCTCACTTTTTCTCTCATACACATCCACGCATATACCTTCTCTCTACATATATACATACATATATGTATTTTATATAACTCTCTCTATCATTTGCTCTTTATCTACATATGGATATTTTCGGACAGAGCAAAAGTTTATTCGACACGTCATAGAACCTACTATTAGTCTCGTTATCAAACCATTGTTTTTTTAATCTATAAGATTTAAATTTTTTCTATATAATATATATCATATTCGTTTCTAGTAGCATATTACTAAGATTATTTGAAAATAATAGATAAATTATAAAGTCTGAATATCATTTTTATCTTATTTAAAACATCAAACAGAAAATGGTTTTTACTGATAAATATTATTACGACTCTTTGGATAGTTTTAAAACGCAGTAACATAGATCAAAGATATTAATTAAAATGAAAGATATTAACGATTAAAATATTTATGGAAAAAATAGTAAAAGATAGACATTATAATTAATAAAACCGATAACTTGCCTTTATTCAATACATGAAATTGCTAAAATTATTGAAATTTTTAATATCCAGTTGAGCTTCTATAATAATTTCATTGCGTTTGTCTTGTCTTTATTTGCGTTTGGTTTTCGTTATGTAGCGACTTGGTATCAGCATTGTGTCGAAGTTTGAATGTAATGATACCGATCACTGATGTTTGAAAATTCTTTTAATGAATGTAAGACTAACTGTAAGACTAAATTATCAATTTAGAGAGTGTTTCAGAGGGCACGATCTCTGGGCGAATTCTGAAGTGCAGCTCGCTAGCAGTTTAGTTTTAATGTCTTCACCCCTCGTGAGTAGGAGTGGTCATCTTGAATTTCTTTGAGAATGGAAAGTTTTGTTGATTGTTTGAAAACTAATTTTCTGTTGTCAGTGAAGCCGTATCGAAATAGTGTAAATGACCTTTTGAAGGGGATAGGGCCGGAGTACTAGCAGTGAAGTGGTGGCAGCGCTTTAGGACGTCGGACTGCGGTCTGCGCGGTTGCGTCGACGTGTTGAAGCATGGCTTGGTTTTCAATATTTCAAATTTGTATCGAGTCAGTATGAAAATATGACGAAGTTTGGCAACTATGCTATTATTCCTAGAAGGTCTTGTCCGTTGTTTGTACTAGGCTCATATTTCAAGACACATGATGATCAATTTGACTATAGCCAAAATTTTGAGGCGCAATCCGAGTAAACACGGTCGTAAAATGCTCATAAACGAGATATGTAAATACTTGATGTATTTTCTGATGATATTCATAGGCTCTTAGAACACATCTGGATACGGTCGAAAAACTAACGGAATGTCGAAAATTTCGTCCACCATCAGTAACGTATTGATGATCACTCTTCATGTACTGGAACGGGTAACGTTGCGAGTTTGGAAATTTGAGGGCTGTTTGGAAAGTGTTAGGGTGGTGGTTAGTTTTTATCATAATTACTCGTGACAGAGGTAGTACCCACTGTCGAGAAACCATCGGAATCTGGAACACCTACATTTATTTTATTTTTACGATAATTCAATACTTTAGTTAAATCTGTTCTGTTGAACTCCTGTTGATTTTTAATTTTTAAATGAAATATTTTTATATATTGAAATTTATAAAATAAAAATTAATTCTAATATAACTGTTGATTAGATACTATTGTAAAATTTAATAAAGTTTGTTATAAATATGTAAATATTTAATGATTAATACATTTCTTTGTTACATTTCTTATGTATTATATTTAGAGAAGATACAATGTTTATATAAAATATTTTACATAAAAAAATATAATATGTTTTTAGTATTATACTTAGTTATTGTATACTTGCAATATTATAAATAATATATTAAACAGTTAAACTTTTATAAAAGAACCGCATTTTAATAAGATATTCATTTTTTAAATAAAAAGTTATATATAATTATAAGTTTTTATTGTATTTTTTTATCATTACAATTATTTATTTATTTAAGATATTGATAAATATTTTTTAATTTTACTTTTAATTTTAATAGTAGTACGGATAATCAGAATGATTCTACGATTTTTATTGACTCATCGCTACATAAAATTTCATTTAATAATTTTTTTATGTATTACATATTGTTAGGAATTCGGCTTGAATAAATAAAGGTTCTATCGGGATCCCGAAAACATATGTTACATATATAATACACATTAATTAATATATATATATATATATATATATATATTATTGTAATATTATATATTATATATATTATATAATAATAATATAATACATATTAAATATGTTTATAACTTAATATTTTCTAAATTTGTACATAAATTAAGAACTGTAAATAAAAATTTAATTTCGTCTTATTAGGCAATCTTAAAAGTAATATTTTTCAAATATTAGTTTTATTATTATTTCTTATAATTGTTTATATATTTTTTATCTTATATTAACTATTATTTCGAATGAATATAACTGTATCCTTATTACTCTATTCAAAATTACAATATAAATTATATATATATTTATACAGTAAATATATTTAAAAATATGTAAATTTATATTTTACCTTAAAAATTAAATTTTAAACTAACTTCATAATTATTTCAAATTAAGCTGATGTGTAAACTCTGCCAATATGGCAAGGGGAAAGGCAGATCAGTGCAAAGGGAGCGATGCTGGAAAGTATTGAAAGACGGTCTATGATAATTGTATGTAACTGTAAGAGCTTTTATTGAAAATAATATTCTAAATATAATATGGAATTTTAGTTGTATTTTCGTTGACTAGAAAGTGGATTATGTTATATTGATAATTAAACAACTTTTAATGAAACTCATGGAACTCAACACATTTTATAAATTTACTTCAAGCTATCGCGGTACTCAATTCACGGCTGAATTTTAAGTTAGTTCAAGATTTATAATTCAAGATTAAAATAGCATTATATTTATACTATATCGTCTAAAGACAGCATTATATTTCAGTACGTTAAAATAAACACCATTTGAAAGCATTACACACGCTGTCTTCGCCTTTGTTTTATTCTGTGCTGCTATCTCTTCACTTCCACTGTCCATCTCTCCCTTACACCACCTTGGGAGATTTCTCGGCTTAATTTCCAATTTTCAATTGTAAGTCGAACGTTGCGTTGATAAACTTGATGTTACTCAGGTCTTAGTGAAAGACCCGCGGAATAATTATGTTGTAATAATAATGATAATAATAATGATTTGCATTTTATATATAATAAAATAATATATATATAAAAAAAAAATAATAATGAGTTGGAGTGGTGATCAATTGTAAGTCGGATGTTGCTTTAGCAATCTTGATATCACTCAAGACGTAGTGGAAGATCCTTGGAAGTGACTAGAAATAAACTTTCTGAGTGTTGAAGTTGTCGACAAAACTCGTCGACAAAAACTTGTTCTGTTGCTCATGCAGTCTGGTTTTACTAATTTCACCTCACCTCTCGGAGGAATTGTCGATGTCCAGGTTTTCGAGAGTGGAGATCACTATTTTCTTTTGATTGGTAGAAGGAATTAGTGAGGAAGAGCGCTGGACAGAGCTTAGTGAGAAGAAGAGTGACTGTTTTAATGTTGAAAGATTGCACTAATAGTTACTGCTGTGCAATAAATTAGGAATAGGTCTTATTTGGGTTTACATCACCTAATTAGTATACCATAGGCATATTAATTTCTTTGATATTTTTTGGAATTTCGTGCGCCCTTATTCAAAAGGGAGCGCACCGAATATCTTACACGTTAAGAAATATTGTATATTTGTACGTTTTCCGAGACTAGGTCAAATTAATCGAACCAAGAACAATATTAAGAAAAAATAAGTTTACTAATTGTTTTGTTGGAGACCTAAAATCCATATTTGGCTCTGACTCCCTTTTTCTTTGCCTTTTTTTCATTTTTCTCTTTTACTGTATATTATGACACTTTACTATTAACTCTTGTGTTGACCACCAAATATTCCAATGATTAGAAACAATATTATTAATAAATTTTCATTTCTGTTTTAGAACTTAGTGCATTTATTTTTTAATGATTATGATTTTTATTACGTAAATTAATAACATTTTTTGACGATTCAAGTAATGCAAAACTAACAAATGAGAATCACGTAATTTTAAAGATGAATAAATTATATCGGAGTACATATAAGTAATTGATTTTCAATAAGTAGTAGTAAGTAATAATATTTAATCATATTTTTTTCTATTAGTAGATTTTATATATTAACTTATTTGCTTAAAATGGAACTTTTGAATCTTTTATTTTCTATCATATGGTTACAGATCAATTTATTAACGATGTTCTTTTAATGTAAAATAATACTACGGACTATATTAGATTAAAATATTAATATTTTCCACTTTAACTTGTAATTAATATAATTATGTGTAATAATATATTGTATATTGATATTACAATTAGTATAGAGTGAGTTTTTAGAAATGAAAATTGATAATATTGGTCATGTTTTATTATTTTTTTTAAACTCATTCTGTAAATATATAGATTTCAATATATTTAAATATTAAAAGTTATAAAATTATAATCGTATCTTTGTAATATTTTCTTTATATTTTCTTAAAATTTAATGAAATATTTTTCATTTTTATAAAATCAGGATCAGTTATGCATATAATAATATAATACTCATACATATATAATATATATATATATAAGGAATCAATTTATTTACAGAATTTTTATATTGCTACGTTATTAAAAGTTATTTAGTTTAATATTCTGGTTTTTATGATTATGTTTAACTCTCTCTGTCTCTCTTCTTTTCTTCTTTTTTTCTTTTACTTTATCAGTTTTTCTAACTTATTGATGTATCGTTATTATTAAAATAAATAAAGTTTTGGAATATGATTATTAAAAATTGTAAAATTATTTTGAGGATTATCATAAATACTGTTTTAGTTTATTGTAGTATATTTGAATATATTTATTTTATGATTTCTTTTATTTCACTGAAAAATAATATAAGGGCAGGGAAAAGTAAAGAAAACTTTGAATGTTGTAAAAGAGATTAGCAGTTGCTATGTTGGTATACGAAACATTTTGGTATTTTTTTGGTATTTTTGTATTTACAATTGTTATAGTTATATTGTTTTTTAACAATTTGCTTATATACTTACGATTAATTTAAATAAAAGTGAATTAAACATTTAATCAATGGATTTTATCATTTTAGTAGTATAAATTACTTTATAATTACATTTCAATTAAAATTACGATATAAATTATATTATTAAGTATAATTTAATTAGTTTGTTATTAACTTTTAACTTTAAAAATGTATAAAACAATAAAATTTACTGTAAAAGTATAATAATTATTTAATTAATTCTATAATAATTATTTAATTAATATTTAATTATTTAATTCTGAATTATATTTAATAGTTAATTAATTCATTATATTAATTATTCTATTCTGAGTTAACATTTTGAGTACGAAAAGTTTCAAGTTCTATCTGTATTATCAAAAACGAATTAAAAAAAATTTTGATGTAAAATTATTTAATATGTTTAATCCATTACATATTTTGTTAGAAATGATCATATATAATGTTTACTGTAGTAAGGATTAAGTTGTGTAAATAATTAGAAACAATCCGAATTATAGTATAACATACATAAGGGTAATATGATTATTTGCTCTTATCTGCATAATCAATGCTTGTGTAAGAGTATTTGTGTAGCCATGCAGGCTAAATGAATCAGAAACTGAATTTACAAAATTTATATGTGGTGTATACCATATATACCATGGGTGCCTTTTCGATACGTTGCTTCTTACCTCATCCCGTCGCCCAAAATACACTTTTTTCTAAGGTATTAAGGAAGCTTATTGTCAGTAAATCCAGAATATTTGGTTTTAAATGCATTGTTCGATTTTTCTTTTACAGAACAACAAACTCTTTCATGTTTGAGATACAGCACAGTTATGGAAAACTACTAATAAGTAAATATCCCAATGAACACTAAATATAATTTTTTTTAAATATTTGCAAGAATAGTAGCCGCGTATTGGTACAATAATGTTCAACGCAAGTAAGGAGAAAAGATAGTATAAGTAAACATTCTCTATGTTCGAGATTCCATACATCCTACGAATATTTGCGATAATACTTTATCGTTTGGAAATTAGATAGTTTTAACATGTTTGATTGTCAGATATTCACCAAGACCCTTCGTCTCGTATAATAAAATCTGAGGGTCTTCTGACGGTCATTGCTCGACTATTGTTCACAACACCGCTAGGAATCCAAAATAAATTCAGAAAATTGTGTACTTCGAGTTCTTGCGGAAATTTCGAAGGAGTTTCTCTAAGGAATGGATTCCGTTTGAAGTTATACTATGACTTTGGATAACTCAATCAATGACAATTCTTACGGCGCGCGTGAATGATAATCAACGCGGCGTTCAACTTACAATTGACCGTCGCTGCAACTACCTTCAGAGTTACTTGAATGGTCTTGTGCATTGACTTAAGTGATAACAATTTTGCCATCGCCGCGTTCAATTTATAACTGACCGCCGCCGCATCAAAGGAAGTAACTTAATCAATTACAACGTTCACACGATGAGCGTGACTAACAAACATCGCGATGTTTAACTTACAACTCACCATCACAACATGTGCTTCGCCGAAATAACAGAAGAGTAGTTTATTCCTTCTTTAAAGTTCTTCTCATAGTTTCACAACATTTAATTCATAATAGTATCAAGACGCTTTATAATTTAGTATCACGATAGCATAATAAACTTTCAAGTCAACATAAATACACGTAAATTTCAATATTATATACTGCATACACTTTCGATAAACGTTATTACAGTTATATGCTTCTTTCGTAGATTTTCTTTCGATACCTGCTGCTAGCCCTCCCCTTCTACTATTTGCCTCTCCCTTTTAACATCTTGGGGGAAATTAGAAACAGGTTAATTTCCAAACATCTCCGCATCCAGGAATAAAAGGAAACAATTATCAGAAAATAAATCATGATACTAAGATTGTTCATTATTTCCTTTTACATACATTAATTCTTTAAAAATCTATTTATGCGCGAGAATTATGTTATGATTATTTGTTGATTTGTGTGAATAGTAATCTACTATTGTAACTTATCGATATAGCAATGAATCATCGGAATGGTAACTTTTCTTATTTAATATAAATATAAAATAATTTAAAATTTCTTTAAAAATTTAATTCAAATATAAAATAAAATATAACTCTGATTTAATATTAATGAACATTCTTTTAGTTTATCAAAAATTACGAATAAAACAAATATATGATTAATACAGTAATATTGTTCGGGCGCGAACCCGAGTGTGAATTCTCTCCAGTGGTGGTGTGAAGGAGAAGCAGATAGTGAAAGGGTTGAGATATCAGGGTTAAAAAATCGTAGGTCAAACAGGCATGTGTAATGCCAATCAAAAGTTTTATTTATTGAACTAATAATAATAATCGTAAACGAGTGCAATTATTAATATGATTAATAATATTATTGTTTATACAATAACGTGAAGAGCCTCACCTTCACGAGAGGCGAAGCGTGGATTGTTTGTGCACTGTGTGATTGCTGCACTTACACGTTACGCGAGGTGTGATTGTTTATGATTGTCTTTATATTATAATGTTATCCTGCACTTTCGCACTTGATCACGCGTTGGTTTACTGTCT